>CM046364.1:2325763-2411462 GCA_025413025.1 Ficus hispida | reverse complement strand
ACTCTATCTTATAATACGTTTCACCGACATTATAAGTCTTATAATAGGCTTTAATAACTGTTAAGTAAACTTGATTACATTACAGTTCTTCCCTCGTGGGCTGAAATGGTTAAGAGGAAAATCCTGGTTCCGACATTGACATCGAGACCGACTCATCAAATTGCTTAGAGTGTCTCTACATGTGCGTAGCTGCTTCGAAGCACGGTTGGCCTTATTGTCGGCCAGTAATTGTGGTTGATGGATCCGCATTAAAGGGCCAAATTTGGAGGGGTGCTTCTTGCAGCTTGCGGTCACGACGCAAATGGCTGCATATTTCCACTTGCATTTGGTATCGTTCAGTCCGAAAGCAACGACTCATGGACATGGTTCTTCGAGAAGCTCCGAGATTCAATCGGGCTAGAGATTCTCTTGTAATTGTGGCTGATAGGCATAAGGGTATCGAGTATGCAGCCAACTCGTGTATCCGGAGGCTGCCTTCGGGATATGCGTCCAACACTTGGCTGCAAACCTGAAGACCAAGTACAAGGATTTCAAAGGCCCTTTGAAGACATATTTTGATGGTGCATCGAGGTCGTATCTTTTAAGTGAACACCATCGTCATATGGAATCAATCCGTACTCGTAACCCCGACATGCACCGATACCTCATGCAGGCCGATCCGAAAAAGTGATCGCGAGCATATTTCAATGGCCGTCGGTATGCAATCATGACAACCAACATCGCGGAGTCATTTAATAATGTTGATCGGAAAGCCAGGTTAATGCCAGTTGGATTCTTAATGGAATGGTTGAGGGAACTACAACAAAGATGGTTTGTCAACAGGCGTGAGGAGGCCCTAAAATTGACTTCGAAACTTGCTCCAAAGGCTGAGAAGATGCTTCACACCAACTTCTCAATAGGCCTAAAGTAACGGTACGTTATCATGCCAACTGCCACCACGTATATGGTATATGCGGATTTCCCTTAATCCAACTTGACTAAATTCGTTAAATTTCCACTTCTTACAGCCGCGGCCAGCCGATCAGTTTGATTACGCTGTCACCAACAATGCTGGCCAAATATGGATCGTTGATATGAGCCAAAAGACATGTACGTGTAGACGATTTCAGGTAGATCAAATTCCCTGCCCGCATGCCATGGCCGTGTGTAACCACCGACGGATAGATCCATACAATTATTGCTCGGCATACTACACGAAAGATTATCTTTATGGTTGTTATTCATCTGTAGTCCATCCTATTGGCAGCTCTGATGGCTGGGATGTGCCTGAATCAATCCGGTCGCAAATCGTCAATCCTCCCAAAACGAAGCGTGGTCCCGGAAGGCCACGAGTTCGAAGGATTTTGTCCCAAGGTGAAGATCCCGACTCCGTTCGTTGTGGTAGATGTAATGGCTATGGACACAACCGACAAACGTGTACGAATTCAGTACCCTTAAGGCCCCGTCGAACAAAGCCAACTCCGTCCTTGTGACGAGGGGACGAAATCTGTGTAATACTATTTTTTTCAATGGTCACAATGGTTGTGACCATCCGGTCACAACCATTGTGACCGAACTCAGTGGTTATTGAATGCCCTGCAAAAAAAAAAAAAAAACAGATTAACCGAAAGATTTCCACGTAATTACATTGTTAATCATTATATTATTATTAATATAATATTATTAGTTTTGGGGCTGGGCCTTAAAAAGGCGGTCAACTTCGTTGTGACCGCCTGGTCAATATCGTTATGACTATTGTTAGCCCCTATCTAAAGCTTATTTTACCGTGGGCCCAATGGTTGTGACCGGGTGGTCAAACCCGTTATGACCGAGGTCCTTTGTCAATGTGGTTTATAAAACATATATAAATTAATGAACATAAAATTTTTGTCAATTTTATTATTATTTCCCCTGGTCACAATGATTGTGACCGGGCGGTCAAAACCATTGTGACCGAAGTCCTGACTCGTTATCTGTTTGTAAAAAAAATTTAAAAGATTATAATAACCTTTTAATGATTCCGATATTACTATTATATTATTATTAGTGTTAACTTTACACTCTAACCGAGGCATTAAATGTGTGCTTAGTAAATAAAGTCAGTAACTTTTGGGAAACGTATCGAAGAAGGCGGTGATGCTTGTTGTGACACGTCAGTAGCTATGGTTATCACTAGAGTGAGAAGCTTTGTGGAACAGGAGCCTTTACCCTGGTCACAATAGTTGTGACCGGGCGGTCACAACCATTGTGACCGAAGTCCTGACGCAAGATAATGTTTAAAATTAAACAATTTAATATTATATTAATAAAATATAATTTTAAACCTTCGAATATTATTATTATATTATTATTAGTGTTAAAGTTACACGATAACCGAGGCATTAAATGCCTGCAGGGGAAACAACATCATTAGATTAACCTAGGGAACCGTAGCGAAGAAGGCGGTCAATTTCGTTGTGACACTCTGGTAACAATGGTTATGACTGGGGTGAATTACCGTGTAACAGGAGCCTTTACCCTGGTCACAATAGTTTTGACCGGGCGGTCACAACCATTGTGACCGAAGTCCTGACGCAAGATAATGTTTAAAATTAAACAATTTAATATTATATTAATAAAATATAATTTTAAACCTTCGAATATTATTATTATATTATTATTAGTGTTAAAGTTACACGATAACCGAGTCATTAAATGCCTGCAGGGAAAATTTAGTAACTTTTGGGAACCGTAGCGAAGAAGGCGGTCAACTTCGTTGTGACACGTCAGTAACTATGGTTATGACTATAGTGAGAAGCTTTGTGTATAACGCTTTTACCATGGTCATAATGGTTGTGACCGGGCGGTCACAACCATTATGACCGATATGATATGGAATACCAACAGTCTTTTGTACGACTCTGAGTGACAAAATACCAAATTTGCCCTCATCTCCTCCACGCGTAATAGTTAGTCACCCTATGCCGCTATTGTTTTAAAATTTTTAAAAAAGCTTTTACAGTTGTTAGAGAGGGAAACACCGGTTCTAGAGAGAGAAAGAAGAAATCGTATCGTTTTCGACCAGACGTCTCCTGCATAACCGTCGTCAACCACCTACTATAGCCGTAAACAGAGATACTATAGCCGTAAACCGCCGATTCCATATCCGTAGAATGGTGACAATTACAGATATTGAGAGAAACAAGGGAGAAATGGATGTACACGAAACGAGTATAACTCCATCCAAGATAACGAAAGAGGAAGAGGTAAAATCTTTGATCGATGTTTGATTTAGTCAAAAAATAGTTTGCGGCACGTCCATGGTGCTAAATACCGACTCATCAAAAATTTTGTTTTAATTTTTTTTTTTATCCATTCACACAGGGGCAATATATCCGACTCGTACCAGACTCTGAGATAACACGGGCCAAAATCAATACTTTCATAAACATTAACGAGACATGGAAGAAACTGAGCCTGTGGTTATCTCCACGACAGTTGGCCTCCGTCAAAGACCAGCCATGTGTACAACCTTTCTTACATCTAGAGTCCCTAGGTTGGGCTGGCCAGTTATTCCACAACATTGTTATGCGTCTTACAAACCACACAACGATGGGTGACGCACTGTGGTTCGAGATTGGAGACGAAATGGCCAGATTCTCCATAATGGAGTTCTGCCTAATTACCGGACAAAAATGTGCAGGGTCTACGCATCTACCGGTCGTCGAGAGCAGATTAATGGCAAGATATTTTTCGACGGTTAAGGGCGTATCGAGGGAAAATTTAGAACTACAACTGTCCAATGCTAAGTTTGACAACGACGAAGATGCCGTAAAACTTAGCCTTTTGTACATTATTTTCTCGATCCCTTTGTCAAATGCTATAACGGTGAAAATAGATCCCAAATATTTTGGTTTGGCAGACAACTTGGATGCCTTCAACGATTTTCCTTGGGGTGTGCTATCATGGGAGGCAACCCGTGCTGCAATATGTGCTACAGTGGAGAATAGGATTTCTTCGAAGAGACGACAAAAAAAACAAGTTAGCACAGTTCATTACAGCATTCCTGGGTTCCCACATGCCATACTCGTATGGGCACATGAGACACTTCCAACGATGGCTTCCAAGTTTACAACCAACTACTCACAGGCCGTTCCGCGTATGGCGTCCTGGACCACTGCGGAGACAGTGAAATTTGATGACGTTCAGCGGGCGTTCATGGAGGTTGGCGAATCACAGGTAATTCACATTCCGATACCATAACAAGTGCTAGTCATAGCCATTATGACCGGGCGGTCATAACCATTGTGACCGTGTTGGTCATAAACGTACTGACTAAGACAGGTCACAACCGTTATAACCGTCTAGTCAAAATCGTTATGACCAACACGGTCATACCATAATAAGATTCACTGACTCGTTATGGGTTATTATAATAAAATAATAATAATACATTCAGTATAAGGATAGTAATTTTACGCCATGTGTGCAGCCAATATCTTTTCAGTTGATGCCAACCGAGGAGGAGTTGAAGAACGGGAATGTTGCTCGCCTTTTCTTGAATAGACCGACTGGCCTGCCACAATTACCAGCTCCCAAGTCGTCAGTCCCCCGGCGGACCCCGGATATCAATACCGCGTGGGTGGAGTTCCAGAATGAGATCCGAGGACATGTTAATAATTTGAATAAGAAGATAGAGGATATACAAAAGGAACAAACCCGCTCGAAAAAACTGTTGAGGAGGGTGCTGAAATTGTTGAAGGCGAAGAATGCTGCCGAGAAGTTCGGTCAGGCACAGCATGTCCCGAAGGTCGAGAGCAGCGATGTTCTTAATGTTAAGCGGAAGGCGTCGGAAGATTTTAAGACTCCTTCCCCTGAGCTCGATGTCTATGCGGATATAGGGCTGCAGGCAGCAATGGAGTTCCTTACTGCCGATAAGGGGATCGATTGGAATGCAGATGCCGAGGAGAAGATAACAAAGGTAGAATTATACATGAATATACCTGATTGGTGTGGTTCCCATACAATTTTGTTTGACATTTTAAGAAAATTCAATGTACAGGAACAGGCAGCCGAGACGAGTGTTGAGGATTCGCGAGTCGTTGGCGCGAGGGAGGGGGCAATGACTGAAGTGTCACGGGTCGTGAAAGAGGGGCCAGAGAGGGAGGACCACAAGCAATCACATGATCTTGTCATGATTGACGAGCAATCCAGAGAGGATATGTTGACGGACGTGGTTGTGACGCATAGCTGAGAATTAAAAGTTTGCCAATAATGGAAGAGTCAATTAGATTAACTCGTTTCAAATTTGTTATTTGTAGATCCCCAAAAGAAGAGGGCCAGACTATCAAGGCTTGGCCAACGGCCATCGGGTCGTAAGACTGACGATGGATCCCCTTCGAATAAACCGGCCGACACGAATTATGCCCTCCCAGCAGGTCTCGCAGATGAACCTCCTGAACAGAGGTTAGAAGAGTTCAGGGAGTGGTTAAAACAATGATTGTTGAAGAAGATACCTCAAGGGTAATGTAGATTAACTTAACATTGTCTGTTTTTAGGATGTTAATTGGAATTGCACTGATGTGTTTGTCGAATATGTATGCTTGATGTTCAGTAAACGGCCTCCACGTTACAGTGCCAAGCATGAGAAACTTGACAAACCCCATGACTTCGGGTGCATGGAGGTAGGAAGAAAAACCTGGTACTATGAATTAGCTACCTCCCCGATTTGGCTATGGGACGAAGTAAGTACATGACATTTTTTAAAATTCGGCAGTCTGCTATCAACCATTAATCGAAATTATTATATGTTTGCGAGCTCGAATATTGTACAGTATCTTTTAACCGACTGGTTATGTTAATGTAGCACGTTGATGTCGCCTTTTATTACTTGAGAAAGAAGATCAGGCAGTTCCCGAATTGGAGCAACGGAGGGTGACAACGGTTGACACTTATTTTTGTACAAAGGTTCGATCGTTGTGGCGTCTACACCAGAGTGCACCCGAGAAGTTCGATTGGGGAACCTGTGAGCCTTTACTCAAGATAATGCTTGGCGTTAATGTCCAGAGTGGGGCATCATGGTTTGACGTGATGACTGTGCTAATACCGGTGCATTTGGCTGACCTTAAACATTGGGTATTAGCGAAGCTCGATCTGACAAGCTGGACCATTGACGTGTACGACTCTCTGCAGCATGAAGGCGGTCACAATGTCAAGGTCCGAGCAGGCATGGAATGTTTATCAATATTCATTCCATTGCTGGCTGAACGCTTAGATTTGTATCAATTCAAACCAAGAGAACCTGCTGGAACTAACCCATTACCAATCAACATAATGAAAGACATCCCTCAACAATCCAATGGGTGAGTGCAAGAAAAACACCATTTCTCCCTTGTATACTGCATTCAAAAGTTGAAGTGAAAATTAATTATCTTTGTCATTTGTTCAACAGGGGTGACTGTGGAGTGTTTACCATAAAATTTGCTGAATGCTTAATAGAAGGGAGGGACGTCAATTATTGGGTAATAGGTGGACGGATGAGGCTATTTCGGGAGTGGCTAGCATGTTACTTGTGGATGCATGCCAACCGGAAAATTGAAGGAAATTACAAAAGTGATGACGACGTCGACAAGGAATTCGCCTGATACATATACTATTTTTTCATTTAACACATTCCCATTAATTGTATTTTTCTAAAATTTTTTCTTAATTTTATATGTCATAGTGTAATAACATATACAATTTCAAGAGTAAGGGTTAAATTAATCCATGCAAACCGCGTTTTATTATTAATACGTTTGTCGGTTGTATTGCCCCTGTTTCACATTCATGAAAACAGAACGAGTCCAAATGGATTTCATCAAACTGTTTCAAAAAAACACAAAAAAAACTGGTCATAATGGTTGTGACCGGGTGGTCATAATGGAAATGACCACCGCTAAAAAATAGTTCGACAAAAAATTTCGAAAAAAAAAATTTAAAAAAAAAAAACTGGTCATAATGGTTGTGACCGGGTGGTCATAATGGATATGACCATCGCTAAAAAATATTGAAATAGTTCGACTTAAAAAAAATAAATTTAATTATAAAAAAAAACTGGTCATAATGGTTGTGACCGGGTGGTCATAATGGAAATGACCACCGCTAAAAAATAGTTCGACAAAAAATTTCGGAAAAAATTTAAAAAAAAAAAAAAAAAACTGGTCATAATGGTTGTGACCGGGTGGTCATAATGGATATGACCATCGCTAAAAAATATTGAAATAGTTCGACTTAAAAAAAAATAAATTTAATTATTAAAAAAAAATGGTCATACTGGTTGTGACCGGGTGGTCATAATGGAAATGACCACTGCTAAAATATAGTTCGACAAAAATTTCGAAAAAAAATTAAAAAAAAAAAAAACTGGTCATAATGGTTGTGACCGGGTGGTCATAATGGATATGACCACCGCTAAAAAATATTGAAATAGTTCGACTTAAAAAAAATTAAATTTAATTATTAAAAAAATGGTCATAATGGTTGTGACCGGGTGGTCATAATGGAAATGACCACCGCTAAAACATAGTTCGACAAAAATTTCGAAAAAAAAAAATTTTTAATAAAAAAAAAACTGGTCATAATGGTTGTGACCTGGTGGTCATAATGAATATGACCACCGCTAAAAAATAGTTCGACAAAAAATTTCGAAAAAAAAAATTTAAAAAAAAAAAAAAAACTGGTCATAATGGTTGTGACCGGGTGGTCATAATGGATATGACCACCGCTAAAAAATATTGAAATAGTTCGACTTAAAAAAAATTAAATTTAATTATAAAAAAAAATGGTCATAATGGCTGTGACCGGGTGGTCATAATGGAAATGACCACCGCTAAAAAATAGTTCGACAAAAATTTCGAAAAAAAAAATTTTTAATAAAAAAAAAAACTGGTCATAATGGTTGTGACCGGGTGGTCATAATGAATATGACCACCGCTAAAAAATAGTTCGACAAAAAATTTCGAAAAAAAAAATTTTTTTAAAAAAAAAAAACTGGTCATAATGGTTGTGACCGGGTGGTCATAATGGATATGACCACCGCTAAAAAATATTAAATAGTTCGACTTAAAAAAAATTAAATTTAATTATAAAAAAAAAACACTGGTCATAATGGTTGTGACCGGATGGTCATAATGGATATGACCACCGCTAAAAAATAGTGAAATAGTTCGACATAAAAAAAATTAAATTTAATTATAAAAAAAAAACACTGGTCATAATGGTTGTGACCGGATGGTCATAATGGATATGACCACCGCTAAAAAATAGTGAAAATAGTTCGACTTAAAAATTTCGTGGGTAGGAGATGAGGGTAATCCTGTACTTTGATATACATTAAATACTACTGGGCCCCACGGTAAGTGCTGAAATTGAATAGAACAAAAAGTGCTGCTGTTTTTAATATTATTTTTTTCAGAGGTGCTAAAAGTGAAATTAACCCTAAAAATTAATAACTATTAATATATGTATTTTTAACTTTTTAATATATTATATTCAGTATTCTTTTCTATGTTTTTAGCATTTGAAGAATTTTATTTATTAAATTTTAAGCAGTTAAATAATGTTTTGTTTTCTTTTTAGAATGAAAAAGAGTTTTTTTCTTATGTAAATTTGATAATTTATTTTTACTGAAAAAAAATTAAAACTAAAATAAAAGTGGATATTTGACATAGATAACTTTGATATTATATTAAAATTATCTATAAAAGGATGGATTTTCAAAATATATATTAAGAAATATTAAATAATTGGGGGTATTTATCATATGTTGGCGCCAATATAACCTCTCATAGTGAAAATAACTCCTAAAATACTCAAACTCTTGATCCCCCCCTCCCCTCCCCTCTTAATGCTTACAAAGAATTTTTAACCCTTTGTAATTTCTTTTTTAATGATTTTTTTAGTAAAAGACTAAAATAACCTCAATGAAACCCAAAGCCTCTCTATCTGATCACATCTCATCTCCTCCCACGTCTATCTCTTGCAACCCCCTCTTCTCTCTTTCTTGCAGCCTCTCTCTCTATATTCCTCCCCCTCTCTCTTCGCTCTCCTTTTTCCTCTTCTCTACCCTCTTTCTCTATGACAAAATTGAATCTGGTGAAATTAAATAAAAAGAAAAAAAGAAATTAATGCAGTAGAATTTCTAAATTTTCTGATATAAATACAAAATGTAAGCTAGTAGATTACCCAAAGTATTATCAGAATACTCTCTAGCGAACCGAGACCAATATCAGTAACCTTATGTTGACCTTTGATTTATTTTATATGAAGTCAAAAATCTTGAAGTCATTATAGATTGTATAATATTTTAGAGGTGTACTAGTTAGGGACAATCCTCAAAATCACAAAAAAAAAAAAAAAAGTTATTAATGATTAGGTAAGCTGTTGTGAGACACGGTTATAAATGGAAACCGAGTATAGTGTAGGAGGTTTTGTTTCGTCCCTGATTTTTAGCAATTAGATTAGATGTATATTTAGCTGTATAGTTTTAATTAGTAGAGTTTCCGAATTTGTAGATTGATAGCCATATATTATAAATGTGTTGTACATGTAAGTTTTTGAATGAATGAATTTCAGAATTATCATTCACGATATGGTATCAGAACGAAAGGTCATGAATTTAAATATATGCAACTGCACTATTTAACCCCTTTTATTATCATTGCGTGTTAGACCTTTAATATATTTCGGGTTTCTTATGATTTATGTTAGAATTTCAAATTAATTTGTGTCCACAAGTTTGTCAATTATCTGGCCTGTATGTGAGGGGGAGTGTTGAAGTATAAAACTACCTCTAACAGCTTAAGTTTTTGGGAGAATTAGTAAACTAATATGGTATCAGAGCCCTAGGCTTGTTTATGGAAAAATTATCACTACTCTTCAAGCACTTCTCTCGCTTAAGCTGCCTATCTAATCATCTGATTTCCCTATCCCTTTTTTCCTCCTTTCTTAATCACTATTCTTCCTATTGATCATGTCAGAGACTATCGAAACTAGCACTGTCTCGGATGCTCCCTCAATTTAGAATTCTGTAGCAATGTCAATAAGAGAATTACAAAATATACAGACAACATATTGTCTGAATGGAAGGAATTACTTGAAATGGTCACAGCTGGTTCGAACGTTTATTAAGGGAAAAGAAAGACTGAGACATTTGATGGGTATAGGACCTAAGAAAAGGGATCATAAATTTGAGGCTTGGGATGAACAAGACTCATTGATGATGTCTTGGTTATGGAAATCGATGCTTTCGGAAATTAGTGATACATGTATGTTCCTTGGTAATGCCAAAGAGATATGGGATACTGTGAAATAAACGTATTCCAAAGTTCATGATGCAGCCTAAATCTCAAGACAAATAGTTCTATAACCAAGCAAGGAACCCACTCGGTTACATAATATTCTAATCTTTTGTAAGGATTATGGCAAGAGATAGACCATTGTCAATGTATTGAGATGCAATGCAGCAAGGATGCAACAGTTCTTAAAATGTTTGTTGAAAAGGATCGTATTTATGATTTTCTTACTAGTCTCAACATTAAATTTGATGCTGTAAGGGTACATATCTTAGGAAAAAAGGATCTGCCATCATTGAATGAGACAATCACAGTGATCCATGTTGAAAAAGGATGAAGAAGTGTTATATATGCTCGAGACACAGGTTGCGATAGTTCTGCCTTGGTGACAAAGTCTACTGTAGCAAAAGAATTGCAGCCCTTATAATCTACCGAATGACCCAATAAGCAAGCTGGGATGATAGGGCCCTTCGACAAGCAGTTGAAAGACACTTTGTGGTGGAGCTACTGCAAGAGTCATCGCCACACGAGAGAGACTTGCTGGAAATTGAATGGCCGACCTCCAAACATGAACATAAACTTCTTAGACAGGAGTACGAATGAGCGAGGACAAGGAAATATGGCCAATACTCATCTAAACAGTGAAGGCTGCCCACAGAGTTCAATTTCTGAATTGAACAAAGAAGAATTCGGGAAGTTAAAGAACTTCTTGGGATCACTTGAAAAAACTTCCTCGACTGTACATATTTACTGGCATTTTCATGTATATCTTCCTCTTCCTGTATTGCTAATGTCTCGGATATAGTTTCTTCAAACACATGGGTAATTGATTTCAATGTCACCGAATATTTGACTTGTTCTTCCTAAAAATTCATTTCATATACCCCTTGTTATAGCCATAGGAAAATAACCATTGCCGATGGGTCCATCACCACTGTTGCAAGAAGGGAGATGTTTATATTAACAATTCTCTAACACTAAAAAATGTCTTTCATGTTCCTAAGATGTACACAAATCTTGTTTTAATCCAAAAACTCACCAAGGATTCTAATTGCAGTGTTATCTTTTACTCCTCTTATTGTGTATTTCAGGAACAGGACATGAAAAGGATGATTGGACGTGCTAGTGAAAGATATGGGCTTTACTACTTGGAAGGACAAGGTGGCAATACAAGTATTGAGTGTTCTCTTTCTTTATCATTTTTATTTGAGTCAGTTCTCTCAAATAAAGACAAAAATTGGCTTTAGCATCGTCATCTATGTCATTCGTCATTTAGTATTCTTAGGTTTATGTTTCCTTCATTGTTCAAAGGGTCCGTTGTTGAAAGCTTTCATTGTAGTGATTGTGAGTTTGCTAAACACAAGCGTTCTTCTTTTCCAATAAGTAATACAAAAACATTTGTTCTTTTTTCTCTCATTCATGGTGATGTTTGGGGACCATCTATGATTCTTAATGTTTCTGGTGCTAAATGATTTGTGTCATTCATTGATGATTATACTCGTGTGACACGAATATATCTTATGAAAAATAAATCTAATGTTAGCATAATCTTTCCCAATTTCAACAACATGATCAAGTTTCAATTTGAATGTGGCAATTAAAAGGTTTCAATCTGATAATGCTAGGGACTATTTTAATTAAGTTCTCTCCCCATTTTTCAAAAACAGGGAATCATGCATGAGTCCTTTTGTATTAGCACACCTCAACAAAATGGAGTGGCCGAATGAAAGAACGGTCATCTTGTTGCTATCACAAGAGCATCTTTGTTTCACAAAAATGTTCCAAACAATATTGGGGAGAAGCCGTCCTAATTGCTGCCCATCTCATAAATAAACTACCAACTAGAGTTCTTAATTTCAAAAGTTCGATGGAAACACTCACAAAATTCTTCACAAACCTCAATGTCTCAACCAATCTTACTCCACGGATTTTTGGTAGTGTTGCTTTTGTTCATGTCCACTCTCAAAATATGGAAAGCTTGATCCACATGGTCTTAAATGTGTCTTTGTTGGCTATTATTCCACACAAAAAGGGTTCAAATGTTTCCATCTACCAACAAGAAAATTCTTTGTTTCTGCTGATGTCACCTTTGTTGAAAAAGAATCCTATTTTCAAAATTCCTATCTTCAGGGGGAGACATTGAGTGAAGATAGGGAAAATGATTCGTTCCATCTGAAGTTCCCTTGTCAGTCCAGGTGTAGTTAGTCCGAGTTATCTCCTGGGTCTAGTTAGTCTGAGTTATTTCTTGTTTCGTCACCAGTTAGTATGATTATGCCGAGTCCCATGGTCAGCCTATCACTAAATCATTCTGAGTCACCTAAGCTAACTGGAATGACAAAGGAAAAGGGAAATCAAGACACTGCATTGCCACTAAAATTCTAATCTAGGAAGGTGCTAGTATTTAGATCCGAGCACATCCAATCACTTGTTCGAGCTGTTGTTCAATCACCAGAGGTAACATCTAGACCAACTGAGATAGCCACCATTGAAACTGCTGAGCCAAATGACTATGACCTACCAATTACACTCAGAAAAGAAACCAAAGCCTGCACAGAATATCCATTATACTTGTATCATGTCCTACAAAAACCTATCCCAGGGCGATAAAGCCTTCCTTAGCAACCTATATACAATCCCCAATCCTATGAACTTATCCAAAGCATTAGGAAATGAGAAGTAGGAGAATGCTATGAAAGTGCAAATGAAAGTTCTAGAATGGAATAAAACATGAGACTTAGTCAAGATGTCGAAAGGGAAGAAGTTAGTATAGTATAGGTGGATTTTCACCGTAAAGTACAAGGCAGATAGGTCTATGGAGAGGTACAAGGCAATATTGGTTGTAAAAGGTTACACTCAGACTTACGACATTTGCTCCCATTGCAAAAATGAATACGGTACGAGTCATTCTTTCATTAGCTGCCAATCTCGGATAAAGTTTGCACTTGTTTGACGTTAAAAATGCCTTCTTGCATGAAGACCTTGAAGAGGAGATTTACATGGAAGTTCCTCCCAGATTTGAATTCCAAAGAGAGGATAGTATGCAAATTGAAGAAGGCCCTACATGGACTCAAGCAGTCACCAAGTGCTTGGTTCAGGAGATTTGCAAAGGTAATGACTACATTGGGATACAGGCAAAGACAAGGAGATCATACTTTGTTTGTGAAGCACTCGAAGTTAGGGGGAATGACAACATTATTAGTATATGTTGATGACATCATATTGATAGGTAATGATGTTGAAAGGATGCAAAGCTTGAAGCAGTGTTTGGAGAGAGAATTCGACATCAAAGAACTTGGTAAGTTAAAAAACTTTCTAGTTATCGAAGTGGCATATTCCAATCAAGGAATTTTCATATCATAGCAAAAGTATATGTTAGACTTGTTGAAAGAGATATGAAGTTTCATATCACAACAAAAGCTCGGGTGTAAGCCAGTTGAAACACCAATTGAGTTCAACCATGGACAATGTGATGCTCTAAATGACAAGAGATGACAAGGTGATAGACAGAAATTCCTATCAGAGACTAGCTGTAATAACCCGAAATTTTGATAAACTTGTGATTTCCTTAGATACAAGAAAAATCTAGGTCTAAATCTTATATATCAATATGAAACTCATGATCTGAGTTGAATATCAATATATGTTTAAGTTCTCGTTTAATTAGTTATGAAACTCAATAGTAATTTGCTTAGTCAAACATGAAGCCTTTTGATGAAAAAGGCATAATAGGAATTTATGATTTTATATTGGTCAACATTTCACCAAGTTGACCTAAGGTTTGATTGAGACGGTACTGCAGTGTAATTAATAGTATAAGAATTATACTGCGATAAACCGTTATTATGTATGAATAAGTAAGAATAAGGTACGAGACCACTCTAGAAAAATCAAGCATATTATTTAGAGTAATAAGGACTAAGTAGTTTCAAGTCCTAAGAAAATCCTATACGCAGTCTAGTTAAGTACATATAAATTATGTATGGTAGTCTAGTACAACTATACTGTTATTAGTTGAAAATAATATTAGAACTATCTGAGTTATTAAGAAGATGGACTACATATTAAGGGATGTTTTTTT
The DNA here is from genome assembly GCA_025413025.1 of Ficus hispida. Taxonomy (NCBI): domain Eukaryota; kingdom Viridiplantae; phylum Streptophyta; class Magnoliopsida; order Rosales; family Moraceae; genus Ficus; species Ficus hispida. The sequence continues at coordinate 2,397,092 of CM046364.1, read as the reverse complement.
GGAATTAAGTGGATAATTATGCATGAATTGGAAGCCAAGTGGCTCCACCATAGCCGGCCACCTCAAGAGACCAAAATGCAAATATTTTGTCTTTAGGGGCAAATATGTAATTTTAAGAAAAATAAATAATTATGGATAAATATGAAAATTTTGAATTATGGAATTTATGGATTTTCCTAACCAGGCCTCTAACTAGGCCAAAGGTTGGTTATAAAAAGTTACAAACTTGGTTACATTGGTTGCCTTGGAAAACAAGGAAATAAGTTAGAGATAAGTATAAAAAAAATTTCTTGGCCTCTAAGGACCCATAATGGCCGGCCATCCTAGGATATGGGAAGTAAAATAATTGTTTTTAAGGGCAAATATGTAAATTCAAGGGGAATTTTTGAAATAAAAATAATTATGGAAAATCAAGAATTTTCACCTATAAATAGGTGAGGTGGGATCACTTTGTGACCACTTAGTGAAACCCAAACTTTTTAGCTCATTCTCAAGTCTTTTTCCCCCCTTAGGAGCCGAGCCAAAAAGAGAAAAAAAAAGTGAGAAAGAGGTCGGATTTTTTTTGGTGTTGATGGAATGAGAAGAAAATTTCTCAACCAAAGGGTAGATCCACTCTCTTGGATTTTGAGGTAATCCACTCCACCCTCTAGTTCTTCAATTTAGTTCAATTCAAGATTTAAGTGTATTTCTATATTGGGAATGTAAGAGCATAAGTTCACTTTTTAGTTTCATGTAATAGGGTTAATAGGAATTGCTTGAATATGCTTGATTAGGATTTGATGGTCTCTAATTATGGTTTGATGCATGTTTATGATAATATGTGTTAGAAATTATGTGGTATATATGAATGCTTATTATATGTTTGTTATATGTCCCCACATACTGAAGAATGATGTTGGATGAATGAAAATGAGAATGGTGATGTACGTTGTATGGAGGGTTTAAGTTAACCCCAAAAACCCTAGCTTGGTATAGATTACCATTTGGGTTTGTATGAAGGTTGTATGGATGAAAAATGAATGCATGATAATGAAAACATTATATAACACACTGCATGCTTGTCATAGGTTCATGATTTTAACCGTTTGAGGAAGTGTGCGCGTAATTTTATGTAAGAACCAACCAAAATGAATACTGTCAGTTTCGGATCAAAACTGGACAACAATTTGGAAATAGAATTTTGAGGCCTTTAGAGGCCGAATTTGAGAAAAGTCAAAACTAAAAAGTTGTAAAAAATAGAAAATCCTAGGGGCAACATGAATGGTTTTTAAAAATAAAGTCGAAATTCCTCTTTTTTTTTTATGAAAATCCGAGCCTGGTCTGTTCAGACCCAGTATGCACGGCCAGACAGGTTCAACAAGGAAAAAAAGTAGGTTAGAAGCGAAAATGGGATTTTTGTAAAGAACAAATATTGTAGAGTTTTTTGAGATCTACAACTTTCATGAAGAAGACTTTTTTAAATTCAAAATATATTTTAAAGTAAAACCTGATTTTCGAAAACTATATAGGAAATAATAAATTCCTGCACAGGATTTCCAAAAACGGTGTATAAACAGGAAATTCCTACACATGCATTGATAACTAAAATTTATGGGACTACTTATAACAGTTTATAAAAAGGGGTTAAAATTTTATCACACAAGGAATTATTTAATAAATTATGCCAAGATATTTGGTAAACAATTGTAAGACATATAGTTATAGTAACCAGGAAGGTTACCAAATTTTATTAGGCCAAATAATTTAAGTTACTTATAGTAACTACATGAGATGCCCAAGCTATTGGGTTAGGCCTTAAACCCATGGTTACCAATGGTAACCTAATAATGGTACTACTTTAAAAGTAATTGGGCCTTAGTAACCTAATGAGGTATGGATCTAAGATCTAGATATGATTGGACTTATATCCAGGGTTACTAATAGTAACCTAATAAGATGATAATTACTATTTACGTATGATTGGGCTTTGAACTCAAAGTTCTATTAAGTAATCAAATAAGATATTGATTGATTAAGCCAGGTGCCTTAGGGTTACATTTAGTAACCGAATAAGAGAATATTGTAGTATGTGGGAGACATGTAAACAGGGTTACTGATAAATACTGGTTAAGGATATCAGCATTAAATGTAATGATTTATGATAAGATAGAGTGATCCTTATCTTACGTCTTTTTGGAGACAGGAAAGTAACCTGTTGGAGCAACAAACTCAGGACGTAGCATAACTTGTAAGTACAATTCCGCCTACAGCATGGGCAAAACATTTTTGTTGCATGACATGTTTTTTTAAGAAATCATGTATTGATTTACATGATTTACATATATGATGTTTTATGTTGTGATTTATTATTATGTTATGTTATATGTTTTGTAATCGTGACATCATGAAGCATGTTCACGAATATTAAATCACATGGTAAGAATAAGTTTTTAAATCATAAGATAAGACGAGCTAATGTTATTGTGACGTACTGACTTGCCACGAGGGCGGGTTTAAATGGTATTGTCCATGATTTGAGTTGGATTGGATTGGCTGCCCCAACCACTCCATGTTAAACAGTATGTTCATGGTTTGAGTTGGAATTAGACTAGCCACCCCAATCATTCCATGGTTATATATCATGGTACGTGCACTCATGATATGTAAAGGACACAAAACCAAACCAACATAAAAAAGCATAATTGATTAATAAGAAAACATAATTGGTCCATGCATACTTTTATAAAAATATTTTGCGGATTGAATGTTGTACTTACTGAGCATAAGCTCATTATTTACTTTCATGCTATAGGTAAGCAACCTACCGGCAATGGTTGATGCAAGACTGTGGAGAGATGGCGCTACAGACTGTGAAATTTAGGTTGGACACCGCCACGGGTTTTAAAATTATGTTATGTAAAATGTGTTTCTATTATGTTATGATAAGTCGATGGTACTAGTTTATGATAACTAGTACGATCTGTTAAAATGTGGTTTGAAAGCTGGGTACTCGAGTGAGTATATATATATATATATAACTATGAGTATAAGTCAAGTTTAAAATTAAGTTTAAAAAGAATTTTGAAATAAAGAAAGAAAAAAAAATTCCGTATTTTTACGTAAAACAAAAGTAAGTTTTAAAATAAAATATGTTCGAGTAAGCACGGTAAACAGTAAGGTAACGACCCCTTGAAATTGGGTGGTTGCAAAGTTAAGTATTTAAATTAAATAAGTAGTGTCATGGTCCTACGTAGGTTGGGTCGTGACACTAACTGGAAAGCTAATTTAATTGTCACATACAAGACCATATATTGCCTTTGCTGGACTGTCGTTAGTCAGTTTATGCATAATCCCAAAGAAATGAATCTCAAGGCTATGTATAGAATCTTGCAGTATTTGAAGGGCACTCTTAGAAGAGGAATATTGTTTAAAAAGGGAGGAAGCATGACATTGGAAGCCTATACCAATGCTGATTGCAGAGGTTTTCTTGTTGACAAAAGGTCAACTTCAGGTTATTGCACTTTCCTAGGCGGCAACCTTATGACATGGAGGAGCAAGAAGTCAAAGATAATTCTAGTGTAGAGTGCTGAGTCCGAATTTAGATCAATGGAATTTAGGATATGCGAGCTGTTGTGGTTAAAAATAATTTTAGATGATTTGGGTGTCAAATGAGAAGGTCCTATGAGGTTATATTATAACAACAAGTCAGCTATTAGTATTGCCTATAATCCAGTACAACAGGATCGAATGAAGCATTTTGAAGTTGATAGGTACTTTATAAAGGAGAAGTTAGATAGTTGCTTGATTTGTACTCCATTTGTTTCAACCAAAGATCAATCGGCTTATGTGCTTATAAAGGGACAACCTAGCACGGTTTTTCAGAATATTATCAGCAAGCTAGGAATGGAGGATATCCATTCACTAGTTTGGGGAGAGTATTGTGAGACATGATTATAAATGGAAACCGAGTATAGTGTAGGAGATTTTGTTCAGTCCCTGATTTTTAGGGATTAGATTAGCTGTATATTTTTAATTAGTACAGTTTTCTAATTTGTAGGTTGATAGCCCTGTATTATAAATGTGTTGTACATGTAAGTTTTCGAATGAATGAATTTCAGATATACCATTCACGGCATAAGCGATATAGGTATTAACTATCATTTGTAAATTTTTATTTCTAATGTTGTATATATACTAATCCGTTAATTTAAAAAAGAAAACAATTAACGTAATCAACTAAAGTTTTACTAACAAAATTAGTAACTAAAGGGTAAAATAGACCACATATATAAAGAAGATTTAAAAATGTGCAACTTTTAAAGAAAATTTAATTCAAGGCATTTGCTAGAATTCAATTTAACTCTAAAAAACTTGCCATATAGTATAGATTCCTTATCCTCAAGTAAGCCGCTTTTGAGTGCCGAAACAACTCATAAACACGTAGCAAATATTCCTCAATTATCAAACATATATTATATTATCTTCAGAAAGAAGCAATAGTTAAAAAAATTCATCAATTATTTTACTTTATGTTTCTTAAAGAAAACAAGATAATTGATGTCTTCGTATATATGAATTAGTATAATTATGAACATCTACTGACATCAAAAGTGAAATGCAAGAGAGATGTGACCCATATTTGTCATTTAACACCTATAGAGTCTATAATCATCAAGGTTCAATCTAACTTATACGTACCATTAGAAAATCATAATTACAATAGATAAATCATCTTTTTCATAATTATGCCACAAACTTGTAATTGACATTTTTGACTGTTGATGAGAAAAACATGTTAGGCATAAAATATATTGACCACCAATTATTTAAGTAGCTTGTAATCGAATCTTGGGCATATTTATTTGTCGTCAATACTTTTGCCTTGTTTTTCAGTTTTCAGTCTTTTAGTGTCTTTTTCTTTTTAAAATAATTTTTTTTAAAAGTCTGGACCGTTCTGCTTAATTGAATTTAAAATTCATTGACAATTTGCCATTAAAAAAAAAAAAGATACAATATTATCTTAAGTATGGACATGTAATAATCTAATCATTATAAGTGTCTCATTAATTTTTGTTTATTCATATAGTTTACTTTTAGACGGCGTTACGTGAACTGAATATATATTTAGTTAACCAGTTCCTATATATCTTTAGTTAACCAGTTCCATTTGGTTTTGCTTTCTTTATTTTATTTATATTTGTTAGTAACATTGACATATATATATATATATATTGATTTGTTTCTATGTTTTACTATATATATATGTCTTATTCAAGTTGCTTTCAAGTTGCAAGTATAGGTTGAATTAAAATAAATACATATTTGTCTTTTTTCGCGAAAAAAACCCACTAACATAAATACGTCTTTTTTGTGAGTAAGTCTTTAATCCCTCAAAGAAAAAAAAAACAAAAAACTAAACAAAAAACCATATTTAATTGAGAGAGTACAGAAAATGACGTTTTGGAGCCTAGCTATTTTACAAATTAAGCACGAAAACTGCTGGAAGCACATCAAATAATTCAAATGAGCCGTGTGGCTGTTGTCATCTTGTTTTTAACGGGGGTAATTCAAGGACAAAAAAAAGAGGTCCACTATTATTATTATTATTATTATTTCTTATTTTCCCTTCTGGCCTGCCAAAGAAAACAAAAGTAAAAGGTTAGCTTTTTTATTTTTTTTAACAGAAGGATAGATTATTTGTAGAATTTTACAAATTACTCATAACTTATATAAATATACATATACATGTTTTCGAAACATCTACTCTCTTTTTTTTTTCCCCATTTTTTGATGTGAATCAATACTTGGACTAATGAGGAAAAATTTTGGTTTAATTCGCTCCTTATGAAAACTTTCAATTTCAAGAAGAATAGTTTAAAACCAAAAACCAACAATAATTTTCAAGTCCCTCGAAATGCAACATGCCATATATACACACACATATATACAAAAAAAAAAAAAAGTATATACGTATACAGTTTGATCTTTGTATAAATTTGTTGGTGATAAGAATAATTATTTATAAGTTCACTGAAACATATTAATCCGATTAAAACACTTTTTAACACTCTTATCATTATCTAAAAAATTCTTGGATACATACTAATTGTACCGGCGGTATACACATTTTTTAATTGTATGATGTTTACTAAATTCCGTTAGATAATTTATACTGTTTTTAACGTGGAATAATGCGCTTACTTTCTAAACTTGATGATTTTTTAATTAAATTTTTTATTGCAGCTAGGGTTGGTAATCGTGCATTCGAAAACTACGTTTATATCACATTTATGATTCATAAAAATTGGTAATTTATTGACATAATTATCAGTTGGTGGATATTATCAGATTGGTAGGGTCTATTCTATCATGGCTGCTGATTTTCTCACCATGTGCAAGCAGCACTGCCTAAATTGACTGGTATACATTCATCCTCATTTTTGACAGACAAATATTAAAGATTTCGCACTGGCTTACGTAGAATAAGACTATAAAAAAAATACATACATACATACATACATATATATATATACATGTCACAGCCAAATTTAAATTAGTCTCTGTTCTAGGACAAGAACAAAAGAACAAAAGCAGTACTTATAACTCTTTCAATATCTCTCTATAGAGACCGGGATCTAGAGAGAGATAATCAGCAGCTAATTATATATTTTTTTTAAAAAAATACAGAGCGAAAATCGAGAGGAAAAAATGGCAGGAGAAGAAGAAGATCAAGAGAGGATGCTGCTGATTAAGAAGGAGTACTACCCAAATTGCCCTGGCTGCAGGGTTGAGCAGTACAAGGATTTGCACCGAGGTTTCCCCTTAAAAAGCTTCATTTGCATCTGGATTGTTGTGCTTGCTTCAGGTAAGGTTTTCTATCCTAACTACATATATATACACATATATATTTCATAGACTTGTTGATAATTAATACAATACAAATGTTAACAGAAGACAGTAGGCATTAAATTTTTAACATCGGTTTTCCCATATTTCCCGGAAGGATCACGGAGGACGTTTGCGATCTCTTTCGGATTTGAAGGAAAAAACTATAAACCTTAAACTTTGTAATGGTGTTCTATCACTGCACTTTAAACTTTGTTTACTCTGTTTTCTGAAGATTAAAATGGGGGGGGGGGGGGGGGGGGGGGGGGGGGAAAGGAAGAAAAGGAAGGGGAAAAGATGAATATGAGAGAGAGAGAGAGAGAGAGAGAGAGAAGTTTTGTTTTTTTTGCTTGAATTTTGGTATAATAGGAAATTAAAGAAAAGAAATAATCAAATTAATATATGATCAAGTAAATGACTAATTTTTTTCATTTGATTATAATATTTTTTGGTTTAAGTTTCAGGATAATGAGTGAAGTTTTCTTTCAACAATTCTCTTTTACTGAGTAGATTTTTTTTTTTTTTTAATGCGATGCTTAAGTCCTTTTCATTCACACTTTACGTACCTTTAAAAAAAGAAAAAAAGAAAAAAAGAAAAAAGAAAAAAAAGACAAAACAAAAAAGAAGATGCTTAGGTCCTTTTTCCTTTTCATCTTAATGTACTTTCTCTTAATTGCCTTCTCTTTTTAATCACATAACTGACAGTTATATATTTTCTCTATGAAACCCCTCAACTCTTTTCTTTCCTTGCATATGCTTTCTTTACATTCTCCATGCAGTAAAAATTGTTAACGGAAGATGGTAGGTGCTAATTTTCAACATCAGTTTTCCATATATATTTCCCGGAAAGGACATGGATGATTCGTTTTCTTGAAAACTTGATGAGGTTTGCGATCTCTTTCGGGTTTCAAAGAAAAAACTTTGAACTTTAAACTTTTTACTCTGTAGTGGTGTTCTATCGCATGCACTTTAAGCTTTGTTTTGTGAAGACTGATCAAAAGAACAAGGAAGGGCAAAAGATGAATATGAGAGAGAGAAAGAAGTTGTGTTTTTTGCTTTGCTTTAGCATGATAGGAAATTAAAGAAAAGAAATAGTCACACATAAATATATGAAAAAGTATATGACAAAAATTTTTTTTTTCATTTGATTATTATAGATTTTGGTTTAATTTTGAGGATAATGAGTGAAGTTTTCTTTCAACAAATCTCTTTTACTCCTGAACAGATTTTTGCTTTAAAAAAAAAATTTGGGATGCGTGGGTCCTTTTTCTTTCTTTTCTTTTTTCTTTTTTCCTTTTTTCTTTCCCCCCACTTTACGTAAATATTTCTCTTGCCTTCTCTTTTCTCTCACCGAATAACTCACAATTATATTTTTGTCTACAAAACACTTCACGACTCTTTTCTTTCATTCTATGCTATTGATCAGCTCTATTAAATATGTTATACATAGATGTCACGTGCCAAAAAAAGGTACGAGCATGCTAATTATTAAAAAAAAAAAAAGAAATGGGACCTGCACTACTATAATATATATATATATATGATAGATCTAGAATAGTAATTTTTTTTTCGGCGTAAACTGTTAATTAAGCATATGATGATGTTTCTTTCTTTTTTATTTTTATTTTTTTAAGAATCATTTGATACTTATTCTTATTCGGTTGATTTGTTTTCACAATCTTTGAGAATTATTCCATTTAGTGTACCATGTTGGTCGCGCACGGATGCCAATGTTACTATTAGAGAGAACTCAATGAGCGTAAAACAACACTAGTTTAAACTTTACTTTTTATGATGGTTTTAAAAATTAAAAAAAAATTGACATCACATTTATGTTATAACATTCCACGGTAGAATTTTTAAAAATTATCATGTAATATCCGTTGTTTGTTATATAATATAGTTTGTTCTAGGGATGAGTTTCGTAATTTATGCACGTTGCTAGAATGTATGTGACCCGAGGTCATCTAAATAAGAATCAATTTTTCTTTGTTGAGAAAACTGTGAAAACAAACACTAGAATAAATATGTTTATGTTTATGTTTTTTGACTTCTTATTTAAATTTTTTGAGAAAATTGTGAAAAGGTCATTTTTAAAGGACAATACTAAATATTACTTCTTTTTTTTCATGTTTTAATTTAAAATGGCGATGTATTTTTCCCTTTATTAATTTATATTCAAGTGGCACTAACTATCTTTCATTGTCTCTTTTTAATTTGATAACACATCCAGCTCTTCCAATATCATCACTCTTTCCGTTCCTCTATTTCATGGTGAGTACTGCTATTGTACTCTATATGCTCGATAATAAAAAAGTTGTATTTTTATCTTATGAGTAGAAATTTTTTTAAATCACTCAATTAGATTTTAAACACATGTTTATGAATGAAAACAATTTAAATCATATATAATTTATTATCTTAACATGTACACTTATAAATTCGGTCCTTAAAAATTAAATCTGAGAACGTTGAAAAATTTTCTCATATTGGTCACCGTAAGTTTTTTGTTTTTCTTGGTGGGCGAGCAGTTGAATAAATTTTTATTTTTTCCAATATATATATTGACTTGGGTCCACACTCATCATTGTACTTTGATCACATGAATGACGTCATGGTGAAACGTCCAGTATCAATGAATATGGAAAGTTTATATATATATATATATAGAAAACTCTGCAAGTATTTATTTGATTAGACAGATCTTCGGGCCTTTTTTCGACTAAAATTCACCTGTCTCTTTGGACATTAGGGACAGTACCAATTTATGTTCTCTATGGTAACATGATGGTGTCAGAATATGGTATACTATGAATTGAGTTTGTGATATATATATATATATATATACACAGACTGACACTATAGATTAGTGACTTGAATCTGGAAAAGTCTCCCTAACCTACTTTTGGTACGTTTATTAATCAGAAATTTAAGAAATAGTAAATTTAAGAAATTATAGAAAGAAAAGTTATATAGAATTTTGATATAAATAAAATAATATTTATATTGATATATATATTTTAATATATTTTAAATTTATATATATATTTTTAAATATTTTTTTAATTAAATATGTATTTTTAAAACTCATCTTACTTTCAATTCAAATATTTTTAAAATTATGTTTCCAATTTCTCATAAAAAAAGACCCCAAATTTCATTATAGTGTTTAGTATTTTATCAGGTAATTACAATATGAGAAATTTAATTCCTAGTCTATTGTTTACTTTTTTAAAAAATAAAAGAAATGGATATAGAATTTCTATAGTTACGGAAAAAAAACTCTTATATAAAAAATAATTTAATAAAAAAGGATATATTTAGTAAAGAGGTTAGTTAGTTCTTATTTTTGAGGAGAAATAATTTAGTTCTATAGGTAGCAGGAGGTGAGAGACAAATTTACTCGTCAAAGAATTTAGTTTCTTATTTTTAAGTGAGGACTACGTTATTTAATTCACAAATATAAAAGTAAGTATCATAATTTAAAATCGTTTACTTTCCTTTTCTCAAATTGAATTAGTTATGAGTAAAAGTGGATGTAATTTTGATCTCATCCTCGTTTGCTTTGTGCTCAGTATCATTTTATCAGTTATCTTATATTCGATATATTTATTAAACTATACTTGTAACTTTTTTGTATAATTATAATAATCAGCTGATTGCAATATATATTGTTATTTAATGATACTTATTATTTACACAAAACATCATAAACAGTATCATGTTATAAGAATATATATATATAAAAAAAGTTACGTAACTCAACTAGTAGTTATGAGATTTTAAACAAAATGTTATAATAGTCGGACAAATATGGCTATCAGACTTGAGATGTTTCCGATCATTTTAAACCATATATGGATTATCAGATGCAGCTTAGTCATCCTCTCATTCAATTGTAGGGGTATCCACATTTATAAAATATAAATTTAGAACATGAAGTCGTAAAATTATACTATAATAAATTAATTGTAATAAATATTACTGCTATCACTGTTGTTTTTATTATGCATCGTGTCTGTGTCTTATAACGAAACTTATACTTACACACACACACACACACATATATATTGGGGGTGAAATTAACGTAAACTTGTATTGATATTTCGGTGTTAACTACACTTGTAGATTAGGGATTTGCATATTGCTAAAAGAGAGGAGGATATTGGCTACTACGCTGGTTACGTAGGTAAGATTGTATACATTAATATTAATTATTTTTATTGTTTTTCTTTTTTGTTGCCTATTTTCTTCAAGAAATTGCTACTCTACTAACAGATTTGAAAACATGTTGAAGGGTCTTCGTATATGCTTGGCAGAGCCCTTACATCTGTATTGTGGGGAATGGTAGCTGATCGCTATGGACGAAAGCCCGTAATTTTAATAGGGACCATAGTAGTGTGAGTAACTGCACCTTTATCTCGTCATGAAAAAATATATGAGTATTTTGAAAAATGCCCCAAAAAGAATATATTTTAGAAATATTACCCATCTAAAATGACTTTAGGATTTTTATCATTTTTTAAGATAAATCAAAAATAAACATAACGTGTCTTTTCAAAAATACTCCTGACCAATCAAAAAGGTATTATGATATTCTATCCGAACACCTTTCGGTATTTATGCACCGCACACCCTTTGGCACTCACCAGAATACCAAACTATATGATGTAGAATATTGTTCAGTATTCTACAAAATTTTCATCAATTATTAATTATTTAAAAATCCTAACTCCCAAATTGAAAATCCCCAAATAAAAATACCTTAAATGTCCAACATAAATAAATAAATAAAAGATCACTGAGAACCCACTGCCGGCCTAGAGTCATTGAGGACGTGTGGCTTATAGAGAGATGATCGTCACTGCCAAGCTACGATAACGAGGTCGATTGTGAGATCATAATCGAGAGGCCGAGATTGCAATCGCGATCACTGATCAAGAGATCACGATCGAAAGGCCGAGATAATGATTGTGATTGTGGGGTCGGGATCGACATTGACGGCAACGATTGATAGCGGACAATGGTGGGAAAGATAAAGGAAGGGAGAGTGAGAGAGAGATGGCGATGATCGGAAATTGGAGGGAGGGGAGAGAGGAAGATAGGATTTCAGAGGTTAATTGGAGCTTTCAACGTCTGGTCAAATTTAAAAATTGATCGAACAGGAAAAAAATCAAGATCAGTATTTAAGTGAGACAAAAATCTTAATCCTATGCAAAAAGAGGGGCTGTTTGCACAATTTTCTAAAAAATATACTCTCATATGATAATTTGTTTTTGGCACGTTTTAGACGTTGGTTTGAACAATAACTTTAAACAGAAAACTAAATTTTTGGTACGTGAAAATTAAAGTTTAATTTGTGTGTTTTAACTTTTATCGAGACGGGGCTTTGTCTTTTAATTTATTGTTTTTCTTTTTTTCTTCTTCCTTTTATCATTATTATTATTATTATTATTATTATTATTATTATTATTATTATTATTATTTTTAACAATGAGACTGCTGATGATCTATCTCAGAATTATTTTCAACACACTGTTTGGACTTAGCGTAAACTTTTGGATGGCCATCACCACAAGATTTCTTCTTGGAAGTTTGAATGGGCTACTTGGACCTATCAAGGTACCCATTTCCCTACCTTAATTACTATAGCAGAATTGACAAAGGTTATTTTTGGAAGTTCCTGACTTTATAAAAAAAAAATATATATATATATATATACATATATACTAGTTTAATAATATGTGTTAGATAGATGATTAGATATATTTGAGAAATTTTATTTAAATAAAAAAATTTAAGTAAAAAATATTTAAAAAACAAAAAAATAACAAAGTTCCTGAAAATAAAATAAAAAAAAGAGACATAAAAAAAATAAAAAAAATAAAATGATTAAAATGTCAAAAATTGATCTATATAAAAAAGGATTAAAATAAAAAATAAAAAATAAAAAATAAAAAAATAGGTCCATAAAGAAAAAAAACAAATTGGAGAACTAAAAAATCCACCCTACTCACCCCTCCCCACGCCCCACCTCCCCCCCCACCCCGCACCCCCCCCCCCCCCCCCCCCCCCCCCCCGCCTTTTCCGTATGTCAGTGAAAAAAAAACAAAACAAAACAAAACAAAAGTACTCTTTCTCTTTCTCTCTATCTTCATCTCTTCCTCTATACTCCCTTTACGTGTGTTAGAAAGAAAACAAAACCCCAAAAAGTTCTCCCTCTCACTCACACACTCTCTCTCCTTAGAACACAAGTTTCGTCCAAAACATAAGTTTTGGACGAAATAGGTGAATAGTTATTTATTTTGAGCTTTCTTAAATACGTATAGATAAAAAGGACAGTTTATTGATATCTCTTAATCTATTTTTTTTTTTTACCCCTTTTATTAAATTATCCACAAATTAAAATTTAAATATATTCATTTATACTTATTGCATTTCTCTTATTATTTTATAATAATTCTTACAATTTAATTATCATTTTTACACCCACCAACCAACAAATAATCTCATTTTTTTTAAACAATCCTTTTTCTCATTTACTGTTTTCTTATTTTTGACTTCTATTTTTTTAAGAAATTCAATTATTCCATTTTTTTTTAAATAAGATTTCATGAAACTAATAAAGTCACAGTTTTATATTTATTTTTTTATGTTTTTTAAAGTTGTAGATAAATATATATGTATATTAATGTTGTTGTTATATATATGTATTGTAAGTTATTGATTGTAATTTTCTTGTGAAAATAGTTGTTACAAAAAATAGTTATTTGGGAAAAGACAAAATTACAAAATATAAGAAGAAGAAAATAGGAGTTATTTATTTATTGATGAGTATAAAAAGGATGAAGAGTAGAATTAAATTGTAGGGATGTTTTTTTAAATAATAACAAGGGTGTAAAAAGTAATAATGAACATATCTAAATTTTTAATTGGTGAATAATTTAAGAAAGGGATGGGAAAAGTAGATAGAGTAGTGTCAATAGATGTCCTTATATTAAAAAATGTATATAGTTTTATTTATTATTATTTATTTATTTATTATTTTTTTAATTTGGAGGTTGGAAGTGGAGTTAGACCAGTGAAATTAACGTGTGTGTGTGTATATATATATATATATATATATATATATATATATTTCGAAGTAAGAAACGTATAGGTTTTATGCGCTTCATACTTTCATCCTTTTAAGTCATATGTAGTAATTAATTATTAATGTCCCTCAAAAGTAATAAAAATTATAAGTATAAACTATGTTTGGGGTTTTAGGGTATTTATTCCCTTATTGAGCGTGTATAAAAAAATTCTGCCCGAACGAGGGCTAATGCAAGAAAACGTGAAATTTGAAAATTTGAAATTGTAATTTGTAATTGTATTATATTCTAGCAGTAATTTAATATATGATTTTATTATGAAGTGAAATTAAAAAAAAAAAAATCGCAACTTAACATAGGATTTCCCTTTCATTAAAAAAAAAAAAAAAAAAACTAACTATGTTGGTTTTCGTTACGTGATTAATTTGTTAGCTTTCATGATGACCAGGCATATGCATGTGAAATGTTCCGGGAGGAACACCAAGCAATAGGATTGTCAGCGGTGAGACTAATCATATATCTCTTTTAAAAGAAAATTTTGTGAGAACAAATATTGTATTAACTATAAATGTTTTTAAAAACATCGAAATTTGTCACATTTATTCTTTTGAGTATTTATCACAGAACTATCAAGTCCGAACTTTTTTTTTTAAAATTTATTGAAAGGAGATTTGAACTTTGTAATTCACACACAAGACGTTTGTTAATTTTCAGGTGAGTACAGCGTGGGGCATGGGATTAGTCATTGGCCCGGCTTTGGGAGGCTTCTTAGCTCAAGTACATGCTTCTATTTTTTGTTGTTTCATGATATATATCATTAGTTTCTTCTTCTGCTCTCTCCTTTTTTTTTTTTTTTTTTTTCAATAAATGCATTATTTATGTAGTTGGTAGAATCACGAATCACTTTTAGACATTAATTACAGTTCATGCATGCAGCTATAGTTTCATATAGTAATCTTTAACTAGTTAAAAGACCACTATCATCTTTTATGATAATTAGGTTATTTTTAAAAATGACATTATAGTACAATATGAATTAATTATCGATTAATTGTGCAAATTATACAATTTATGCGAAACAAAAGGCTACAAGTTAACTAACATGTGCAATAATAATAATACTGATAATGATAGGCCGATAGTCAAATATATAAATTTGATCCGACTTATATTTATAGCTCTATGCGAAAAAATATTTCAATGTTGAGTACACATCTTACAACATTTTAAGCATCTACAGTCCTGTCCTTGGCCAATCATTTATCAAGTATATTTTTGCATTTTTTTTATCTACATATTCTCTTTGTTTTATGCTTGTGCTCATTTTATTAAAGTTTCTTTCTAACATTTTCCTTTCCATGTTCTTTTTTTTTTAGCCAGCAGAGAAATATCCAAATATATTTTCCCAAAATTCGTTTCTTGGGAGGTAATTTGTTCAATTCTTAAGTGTAGGTACAACCTTTTTTTTTTCTTTTTTTCTTTTTTAATTAAATTTTGCAGTGAGGTACAACCATTTTAACCATAAACATAGGTTACATGCACTTTTTTTTTTTTTTTTTTTTGGGAGACTTCATTAATCTATGGATAAGAATATAGCCATTAATTACGTTGTTTTTGGCAAAGCTAGTTTATATACGAATAACATTTTTCTTTTACATTCGTTTGGTGTACATTAATCTGATATTTTATGCAGGTTTCCATATTTCTTGCCTTGCTTTTGTATATCAATTTTTGGACTTGGAGTGCTTATTCCATCTTTGTGGCTTCCGGTAAATCTCCTCGAATTTTACCTATTTGAATTGTCAACGAGCTGATCTATTTTTGTCAATGTGGATATATATTTTTTAAATTTTGTTAAATTACTCCACAAATTTAACAAAATGTTATTGATTGTCCCAAACAGATAATGGTTATTAGAACTTTGCACAGACTTGCACTCTTACATATGACGTTATATAAGCCCATTTGAATAAAGATACATAAATATTGGATAATAATCGAGACATACATATATGTTACATACATGAATATATATTTGGAATACGTACTAAAAATTACCACCGTAAGCCCAACATATATTTCAAATTGTTACAGGAAACTTTACATAACCACAATGGAGACAAGAGATCAAACGACGAGTCGATTGAAGGGTTAGAAACTGCATCTCACAACAAGGAGCAAAAAACTGTAGTCGTAATGGAGCAAAACTCTAAAAAGAGTCTTTTGACGAATTGGCCCTTGATGTCTTCAATCATCGTTTACTGTGTTTTCTCACTTCACGACATGGCATACTCAGAGGTTTTTTTAATACTTTATTTTATTTATTTATTTTTTTTTCAAGTTGGGATTTTCGTTTATATTTACCCCTTAGTTGGTATTGTTAGTAATCATATCCACCAATTTGGAAGAAAGTTTAGGGACGAACCAAATGATTAGTCTATTCTTGTACACCAATTCTAATTCCAACATATGAGTACCAACTCACATGACAGTGAAATGTCAATCTTTTCATTGGATAGATGCAATTAGTTAATATGATAATACTTTAAACACTTGTCAATAAAGTAATGATAACTCACATGCTACATAGTGTGATACTTAATATTTAGGATTAGAATTGGTGTTCTTAGTATTGTTCATTATTTTATGGTGTTTCATTTGTTTTAACTTCTCATGTTTATCCTTCCATTTCCTTATCTTCGAGTTTTGAAGGTGTTGTAAGATTTTTCCTTTTCAATTCTTATTGGTATATGGATAAGGTACGACAATAATTAGACAAGCGGTATAGAAGCGGACATGGGAGTTAAAAAAGATGTAGGATATGTGGGGGAGGCTGATCAGCCCCTATTGTTCTGTTACCATCCCTAATATTTATCAACTATAATAAATTATGAAAAAAGTTTAGGAACCCTTCAAAGAATTAGCCTATAACTATCTTAAGGTGTATCAAACCTTGTCAATTCTATTCTATACGAGTTCGTTTAATCCTCTAATGTTTATCACCCTATTTCCTTCTTTACTACAATTTGCCCGTTAAGTGACAACAAAGTTTCAATTCCTGCTATAGATTTTCTCATTATGGGCCGTGAGTCCAAACAAATTTGGTGGTTTGAGTTTCTCAACGGAGGACGTTGGTGAAGTTCTTGCAATCTCAGGTAAGCATTTCCTAGCGTTTTCACTTCCTCTGAAATCTTATCATGTCGATTTTACATGCAAAATATTGTTACTTCTTGACATAACTGAACAATATAATTCCACGCTGACTCTACCTTATATCGAAGATTGCTCAAATTCCTACAATCCAAGTTTAAATATATATATATATATATTAAAGATTGTATAAACATATAAACATAAACATAAAATATATACACATATATATTTGGAGTTTTGTTAATAACCTCATATATAATGTGTTACATATGTTGTTCATTCATCCAGAAAACTTCACATTTTTTATATAAACAAAATTTATTTAAAAAGAAAAGGAAAGAAAAAGAGTCGTAAAATCTTAAAACACCTCTAGTTGAGATGAGTGTAGTGGTTTCAGAAAGAAATATTGTCTATTCAGCTTGTTCTTGATAATATTCAAAACTTACATTCAAAAAAAACTTCTCACACAAGTTTATTCAACATTTAGGTTTTGGTCTTCTCGTATTCCAATCTTTTCTATATCCGTACGTGGAAAGGCTCGTTGGTCCCATAATGATTTCTCGCATCGGAGGGGTAAGTCCCTTGGGGTCAGTTTTTTTGGGTCAGTTTGCCAAGTTTTTCCCTTGCCATTATGTGGTAAATTACTTGATTTTCTTTGCTAATTTTGGATTTTTTTTTTAATTTCTTTTTAACAGGTTATATCCATACCTTTATTGTCCAGTTACCCCTTTATAGCCATGTTATCTGGGGTCTCGCTTTGGCTTTTTATAAATTTAGCATCTGTGATGAAGAATGTTCTATCTGTAAGTAGAAATACACAATTTTTAAGCTCACCTTTCATTTTATCAAAAGAAAAAAGGTCTTAAAATTAATAGCAAAAAAGAAATTTAGAGTTTTATAATTCAATTTGAACTATAATATATCATCATGTGCAAAAAAAAAAAAAAAATCTTTATTTTTATTTTTTATATTTTATTCTTGCAAAATATTTATTTGCTAACTACTTGAGAAGGTTTTTCCCTCAATGGTAAAAAGATTTTAAGTGATCTAAATAATGCATATATAGTTTCTTAAAACTAGATTCCATTTAGCTACCAATTAGTTGATTTACTATTTGTCTGACTTGTTATACTCTTAATTTGTGTGACCAGATCTCTATTATTACTGGCTTGTTCCTTCTGCAAAACAGAGCTGTGGTAATAAATTAATCTATGTTAACTCTGATATTTACCTTTGTTTAAGAACTTAATTAATTCCTTGGAAATATATATATATTTACATATATAGATATATGTAGAATCTCTTATTTGCCACATAATTAATAACTTTTAAACTTATCAGGACCAAGAACAACGAGGTGCTGCTAATGGCATTGCAATGACTGGGATGTCTCTTTTTAAAGCTATTGGCCCAGCTGGTGGTGGTGCCTTGTAAGTGCTCTCTTTTAGTTTTTCACTTAATTTTTCGTTCGTACACACACACACACACTAAGATTTAATAAGGAGAAAGCACCTAAATAATACATATTTAAATACCACTTTATTAATATAATATAAAATTTGCTCACTTTATTAATATGATACAAAATGATTCTAGTCAAAGATCAACCTACAAAGTCAAAAATCATCATTACATATTTTATCTAAATTGTCTATATTACTTATAAAATCTACTAATAACATATATATTATTTTGGACATTTAGAATATTTTCAGTTGTCAACATAGATGACTGGGCCGGTGGTCGTCGGTGTACCCTAGTAGAGTATAATGCATATTATACTAAAATAGTTTGGATATCTCATTAAAAATTTTTCAATTTTCAATATGGATGGTCGGATATCTTCGGCTCCGACGGTTGGAGCTGATTGTCAGCATATTCTAGTAGAGTATAATGCATACTCTGCTAAATATTTTGGATATTTTACAAAAATATTTTTAATTTTTAATATGAATGGTTGGATATATTCAGCTCCGATCAACGGTCGCCAGTGTACTCTGGTAAAGTATAATACATATTCTATTAAAATATTTTAGATATCCTACTAAAAAGTTTTCAGTTTTTAATATGAATAGTCGGATATTTTCGATTTTGATGGCCAGAGCCGGTCGTCGGCATATTCTAGTAGAGTATAATATATACTCTACTAGAATATTTTAGATATTCTACAAGATTATTTTCAGTTTTCTATATGGATGGTCGAATATCTCTGATTTCGACCGCCGGCGTTGGTCGTCAGAATACTCTAGTAGAATATAGTCTAATGGAGTATAATGTATACTCTATTATAATATTTTAAGTTTTCAACATAGATGGCTAAATGTCTCTGGCTCTGGCCGCGAGTATTTAGTCTATACTCTAGTAGAATATGTAATCTTTTTAAGTTTTCAATATGAATGGTCGGATATTTTTGATTCCAGTCGTCAGCGCTGATTGCCAGAATATTCTAATAGAGTATGGTTCATACTCTAGTCGAATATAGCACAAACTCTACTATAATATTTAAGCTTTCAACATGGATGGCAGGATATCTCTAGCTCCAGCTACCGACACCGGTCGCTGGAGTACTCTGATAGAGTATAATCTATATTTTACTAGAATATTTTGAATATTCTACTACAATATTTAAAAAATTTTTTGTTTGTTTTAAACATGAGCCAGTTGTCTTTTTTTTTTTTTTTTTTTTGGTACTCTACCAAAATATTTTGTGTTCAACATAATTGGCTAATCGTGGAAGAACTAAAAAAAAAAAAAAACCAATAACAACAACAACAATATGTAATAACAACGACAAAAGATCAAAACCTACAACACATGACCAAAAAATACATAAATTTCATCTTAAAACATTCAATTATCAAAAATATCAGAAATTCTAAACCAAAAATCGATGACAATAAAAATTGAAAGCTTGAACAAATCTGAATATTCAAACACCAAAACCTCAGCTACTAATTACGAACATCCTAACATTCCAAACAATCTACGCAAATTATCCAAATCTGGAAACAAAACGAGCTCAAATAAAAAAAATATCATCAGAAGCATCAGAATCACAAATCCAGGCCTTAAAATCACCAAATCGCTACCAAAATTGCCACCAAAATCTCAAATCAGTTCAAAATAAATCAGATAAATATACCATTAGCAAGATCTACAAACCCAGAAAAACCATCGGCACCACCATTGTCGATGCTACTGCTGCCGCGACTCCCAGCATATTCGGAGCTCACAGTGGCCGAAATTCGTCGGAGCTTGCCGTCTTCCTCGCATTCGCGATCTCCTCTCCGGCTCCGACGTGTCAAAAGCTGCTGCGCTTTGGCGAGAGAGGGTGATCAGCAAACCTTCGACAATCTTCACAGTCTCTGGCAAATCGATAAAGACAGGGTGATCGGTGTCGATCTCTGGCGATCTCTGAAATCTCCAACGATCCAGGAACAATCTCCGCCACGATAGGTCTAATTTTCCTCAACGGCTTGCACGATTTTCGCCGCCACATTGTAGATTTTCTCGTTGTCGACAGCCAGGCCTTTGTGGCCGCTTTGACATTGGCAGCCTCGAGCAGATTTGTGATTGATTGACGGCTTGCCGAAGGTAACGGCGCCGGCGCCGGCATGGGAGAGAGACAGAAAGTGATCGGGTTGGAAGAGAGACAGAGAGAGAAACTGGCTGATGGTAGATAGAGAATTTGAACTGATGACAGAGAACGGAAAAAAAAAAAACTGTTGTTAAAGAACAAAAAAGGGTTTAAAAAAAAAGACAGATAAATAAATAAATAAATAAAATTTGACAAATAAAAAATCAGAATCGGTGTCATGTTAGTTTTTGTGTCTTGGTAATCAATAAATGAAAAAAAATAATTATTTAGGTAATTTTTTTATTTTATTAAAATAAATTAATAATGTTACATATTTTTTGTAACATATCAATACGAAATTTAATTTGTAATATCTAAGTTTATTTTAAAAATTATATTTTTATTCATATTTTTTTCATACGAAATTTAATACTTTTTCATATTATTATTTAAATATAAAGGAGTGTTTTAAAACGAATTATAAATGTTCTTTTAGTTAAATACCAATAAAATAAAAGTTAAAAACCACAATATTACTTACTAAAGATTATGTCCAATATTGTAGACATAATTAAATTGTAATTTCAATACACACAGAAATCATGTTAGTGTCACATGAAATAATTTAAGCATGTACACAAGAAAAACGAACATAATAACTTTTTTGCATCTCATTTTACAACTGTTAGATGTTGTCAGAGCTAAACAATTGTTCTTTCTCAAACTCTAATATTTCTTTTTATTTTTATTTTTCTAACTTTTAACAATTGAAAGAATAATACATAACAGAAGGAGAAATATAAAGCGTAAGCAGGGATTTAAAAAAGAAATATATTTATATATATAGTTTGCCTTTTTCAATTGTTCAATTCTAAATTAGTGCATCAATTAATTGTATGAACAAATTACCGAACATCAGTGATGTTAAATATCACATATTTATAGTAGTGTATCTCATAACATAGGATCCACAGATAAGATCGATTCTTTATTGATTGTGATGTTTAACAGTTCTAGAACATTCTACTAATCGTATTTAACGATGTTTGTCTCAATATATATAGGTTCTCTTGGGCAGAAAAACGACTTGATGCCACTATCCTTCCAGGTGTGTGTTTCCATATATTTTAAGCAGTTCTAACGGTTATTATTATAGTTAATTATTACTGTATTTACTAATTAAGCTTTTGAATTATTAATGCGCATGCAGGTGTCCAGATGGTTTTCTTCATCCTTAACATCGTCGAAGTAATCGGAGTGTTGATGACATTCAAACCATTTCTAACAATGTCATGAATAACAGATTTACTGATGATGAAATAATAATAGCAAAAAATAAAAAAATCACATGTACGAATTCATATATTTCATTCAAGTAGTTGCAGGTATAACCTAACGTTACTGTATCTGATTTTATTAAAAGGGACAGAGGTTGAATCTCTATCTTCAAGTTAAAATATATATATGTCATTCAAACAGTATTGAATTAAATTAATTCAATCATTGAAGGAAATTATTCGTTATCGCAATCCATTAATATTGGTTTGGTGGTGTTTTCATTTATAGTATATAGGTCATGACCAAATGTATCTTTTGAATGGTAGATTTGAAGGAAAAATTACAATGTCACACCTTGTGCTCAATCGAATTAAAACTAATTAATAAAAAAACCCTTTACCATAACTTTATTTTTATGTTCCATCTTCATATTCGGATTATAAAATAATTTGATATATCATTTCCAGCTTATAAGGTTTCAAAGGAAACAAAAACAAAACTTTAAAGTGACGATCTCATATTACATTAAAAATCGAAATGTACACTGTTCTAACCTTGTAGGGATCGTGACTGGGATCACAGTCCAGGATATTGGTTATAAAATTTGAACTTGCGGCGCTGATATTGAGTACGTGATTTTAAAGTAATATTTGTAAATCATATTTTAGTTTTATGATATTAGTTAAATGAAATTTATGCGAGTTTATATTTATATAGGTGTTTATCATTTATTATATTACAATAATGTGTAGTACACCATAACAATTTGATTCATGCAAATGTCTTAACTTGACTTATGGGGTAGCATATATAAAAGATATAGTTATAGGATTTAGTATAAACTTCTATTCGCAGTCCGCAAATAAAGCTGGATTTTTTTTAATGGGTGAATATAAAGCAGCTGGCTACTCTTTTTTTTTTTTTTTTTTTTTTTTTTTTTTTTTTTTTTTTCTAAGATTGTATCGCAATATAATAATAAATGGCTGAGAACATCAAGCCATGGATACAGAATTCGCAGCTTTGTTAAAATGAAGATCAATAATATCCTCATGTTTTGATAATTCAGGAAGCTTCGGTGAAATAAATATATAATTATAGTTCGTGAACCAATTTATTCATAAATAGGTTACCCATTGAAAATTTAAATTAACAATATACATGGATAAATATGTCAGTGGACAGGTAAAACAGAATTGTATACTAATAGAATAAAAGGCTTCCACTACGGTTTAAAAATATTAAATTAATTATTAAAAAGCTATTTTAAAAATGTGATTCTAAATACTTATCAAAAGAGGTATTTACATAAAATGTTCATGTTAGAACACCTCTTTTAGAAAATACACTATTCAATTTATTTGCAAATTTGAACAAATTTAAAATCCATCAAATTTTCATCCCAGATTTACCATTCCATGATTCAATTATGAATATTTTTTAATCGGCGTTTTTTTTTTTTTTTTGGAAAAAATTGCTTACTCCACATTTATTATTGTTGGCACTTTTTTTTTGGGGAAAAAAAATTCGTTTACTTCATGTGTGCATTATTGGAATATTTCCACAATTTACTCCACCTTTGAGGTTAGCTTATCTAAAATAGGTTTTTCTTTTTTCTTTTTTCTTTTTTTTCTTTAAGGGCCTTAAACAAGTTATTCAGTCGTTGCATTTTGTAATTTTTATACCCAACAACGTTACTCTTTTTTAAATTATTTATTTTTTTGGTCATTTTCTCTTTTCCAACATGTGGAGTTTTTTCCTGTTCTTCTTCTTCCACATTTTAAATTTCATTCACATCGGGAGATTTTGTTTCTTTTTCTGCGTATTGTTATTAGGGGTGTCAATTCGTGTCTCGTGTTGTATTCGTGTCGTATTTGAGTCGTGTCGAATTTTTTCTTCCCCAACCCCAACACGACCCGTGACACGAAACCAACACGAAACCGCAATATGAACTCATAACGGATTGACACGACACGACACGAACTTGATCCGAAATTGACCCGCAACACGAATTAACACGAAATTTGACCAGAAATTGACACGAAATTGACACGCGATCCGAAATTGATCCAAAATTGACACGAAAAGTGGACATGAAATTAACACGAAAAAAAAGGTCAAATCCGAACACGACACGAATTTTTTCGTGTCAATTTTTCCCCACCCGAACCCGTGAAATTCGTGCCGTTTTCGAATCGTATTATCATATCGCAACACGTATTGCCATCCCTAATTGTTATCATATTTTGTTGGCGGGCATTACGATAGTGACAATGTCGTTCCAAGGATTAATGTGTAAATTGACGTCAATAACTGATGTAGTAGTCATTACTATAACAACCCTATTACTTTAAGAATTAATATTACAACATACTGTATTTATAGTATAAAGACAATGATACAGTCTAATTTTATGACTGCATCAGTTTATACATGAATTTTATAGTATATTCAAGTTCATAATAAACCAATATTAACAATAAAATATATTCTAAATTGACCAAATCGGTAAAATCATTCCCAATTATATCCTATTTGTAATCCCTACAAAATGAAATCACTAAACCCAATAATTATTGATCTTTGGGTATCATAGTTGAATAAAGTATCATTGTTTGAATTTT
Organism: Ficus hispida; assembly: GCA_025413025.1. NCBI lineage: Eukaryota > Viridiplantae > Streptophyta > Magnoliopsida > Rosales > Moraceae > Ficus > Ficus hispida. The sequence goes on along the minus strand of CM046364.1, from coordinate 2,372,505 downwards.
TGTTGTTGTAATGATGTCAGCATCATTTTGTCTTCAATCACTTGTGTTCTAGAGTGCAAGTTGATCTTCATGTTCCGCGACATGTCCTTAAGCTTCATATGATTGTTCATCCGTGCACACGTAAGGACATGGTCAGTGCGTGATTGATAATTGAAAGAAAAAAAATTACAACAGTATATTTACCACAAAATAACTGGAACTAAAATTTGAAAACTTAAAATAATAAAGGATCTATAACATAATGGCCGTGTCCTTAGTTAACGTTTAAACATATTTACAAATAAAATTTTGACAGGGATTCAAACATAACCACTAATTAGGAAGGACAATGTGTACACTATATGGACTTAATCATTAAGCAATTAACTAACAACAAAAACGGATACGAAATTGATCGAATCTTCAAAGCAATTGTAATCTCTAATAGCAAGCAATAATATAGTGACCAAATCGTCAAAGTCCTTTTAGAGATTCAAACATATATAAAATCAACAATTAATTGATCAAATTCATATCACATTGATCGTGTTATTTTGAAACACTAATGGATATTCACATATTCAAAACCACTATATTGAAAACCTGAAAAAACTGAAACCATTCAAAAACAACTTCTTATTTTTTACTCAAAAACAATCAAAGTCTACAGTAAAAAGAAATACAAATTAGACCAAATCACATAATTTTATATCTCTAATAAAATCTTGAAATAAAAAATTCGGGTAGAAAATCCTATAGCCCAAGTCAATATGAAAATGGCCTAATCATTTTGCGCATGCCAAACTCTGACATCCTAGAAATTAATAAACTTGATTTCATGAATTATTATCATAGATTTCCTTCATTAATGTATTTTTAATAAATTATTTTGATGAATAACAAAATTTCAAGATCATGAATGATTGTATATGTATCATAAATATAATGATGTCGATGATCTAACAATGTGAAATTTCTCTAATTAAATAAGAAATTATAAATATATAGAAGATAAGTTAAACGACATATAAATTTATACAAAAAATTTATTATGTTGTACTAGAGGGGTTCAATGTTAATTTTTTAAAAGAAACCCCAATTATTGTTAGTAGGTCAATTTGATGACCTTAGTATTTATTTTGTTTATATCAATATTTAAGTATTCATAGTATGATTGGAAAAAGTAACGTGTCACATAGATAGAAAATGAATGATTAGGATTTAGTATTAGAAAATCCAAAGGTAGAAGATTGGTCAATAATTGTGCTTAGACTTGAAATCAATGATATAGATTTTATGTTAAAGGATCCTAGGCAAATCAATAGCCAATCTTTGGATGATAAGTGACCAATGAGAGCTTAAAGTAAGAATTGGGTGTGATAGAAGGTCTAATGAATGAGAACAAATATGACAACCTTTGATCAATGGTGGAAAAATTGGAAGAAAGAAAAACAAAATAAAAATGAGAAATCAAAGGGGATATTCGGATTGTTGTAGTCAAAAGCAAGAAGAAATTTGAACAAATGATAAAAAAGAAAGTGGTGCATGTATGCAACCTCAAGGAAGAGATGGCATGACTTGTTTTGGCAATATGATACAAAGTAGGTACAAGTGAAAGTAACCACTTTTCTCTCGCTTTGTTGAACAAAATTTTTATACCAACTCTCTCCCTCAAGTGGCGACAATGCATGGGGAGAATTAACCAAAATTTTTCATTTTTATCCCTCAAAATATAGCTCCGTTAAAGCAAATGTTGACTGAAAACAAGCCCCCAACATCTCATTTTATCCTCACACAAGTTAAGCTCAAAAACTTTAGCTTCTCCAGACACCACCAAGCTAAAAAAAAAAAAAAAAAAAAAAAAAAAAAAAAAAAAAAAAAAAAAAAACCACCAACACTATTCTCCCTCTCCAACACCCTCTACCACCCTCCTCCCTCCATTTTTAAGCTCCAAACAATCCCGTGACTAAGTTCGAAGAAGTGTGAAGTAGATTTAGAGGATGTATTACTAGAAGTAACCTAGTGGTTCTCTTTGTGTGTTAGTCATTTTTAGATAACTAAAGCATGTTATGTAGTTATAATATTAATGTTGGACTCCTTCTTACCTAGAAAAATATTTTGAGAATAACTTAGGAGGTTCGAGGTCTTAAAGGATCTACGGAGCATTTTGATAAGATCTATGAACCTTGTTAGAGCTTGTGGTAGTTGTGATATTATGGCATATATTAGAAACTTTGGTATTAAAAATAAAATATATGGTAAGGTTCTACAAAGAATAGGCTTCACATTTAGGCTTTGGAATCACTTGGTTTTCTTTTATATGTCTAAAGTTATGTGTATTTGAAGTTGTGACACAAAACTAGAAAGAAATTAAGGAACCTCTGGGGTACAGTCTAGTTATGGGTTTTACGTACTCCAAACCCTTTCATCTCAAAATTTTAGATTATAAGTTATAGATCAAAAACTAGATTCTTTAAGCTTTCTAACAAGGTATCATGCGCCTCAAACAGATAAATGTGTATTTTTTAGTGAATTTTATAAGTTTAGACTACGAACAGAGAGTTTTTGCTAGAACCCTGTACCAGCCATAGGTGTTGTATTTTTTGGGTTAGTAAACCATAATTTTTTACAAAACTATTCTTAATGTATGAACTAGACACCATAAAATTTCCAATGATATATCTTTTCGATTATTTGGATTTGTAGATGAATTGTTATGATTTTTCTAAATGTTACCACAACTCTGGACATATAGTACATATATGGAACCAACAGTAACAAAATCTAAGTATACAGTATGAAACGCTCAAATACTAAAAAAAAAAATTAAAAAATATAAAAATACATCTCAAGTTTTGAAATAAGCTATCATACGTTTAAAACAAATATGTACATAAGTTTTAAGAAATCACATACTATTATATTGTAATCTGGTAAACTGAGATTTTACCATGAGATACTTAGGAAAACGTCCACATTAATATTTAAAACGCTTGAAATCTTAAAAAATAAATTATAAAAATAGAAATAAATAATTCAATCTTTCCAACGAGTCATCAAGAGTCCAACATGATATTATACACAAATTTAAATAAATCTTACAATTTAAAATCCCACACTGACAAAACGATTAAACATTAAAATGTGACAAAAGGATAAATCATAATATATAGACATATCTATTATGAAATGAGTTGATATTTAATGTATGATCAAATAATGTGAAAAACCGTAACTTTATAAAGTTGAATCATAAGTTTTTAAATGGACTAATATAAAGTATACTAGAAGATTACTAGACATATATCAAAATATTATATTAATTCAATTAAATGATCATAACTAATTGGATTGGGCCTTAGAAGCCTAATACTAGATAGAAGATAACCAACTTAACGGTATACACTTAGGTGACTCATTGTCACTAAAGTGATATAGATTGGTTAATAAATAAATAAATAAATAAACTAATAAATATATAACAAAATATAATTATGTTAAGAAAGTTAATTAGTAATTAATAAATAAATTAATATAATTAATAATTAATAAATTATAAAGAGTTAATAAGTGATAATTAACTGTGTAAGTAAGATTATTATGTTGATTAATTACATAATTATAATACATGATTAATTAGAGATTAATTAATCATTAATCATTGATATAATTGTTAATATAACTATGGATGATTAATTAGAAACTAATCAAACATTAATTATTAGAATAATCTATTTATTAATTATTAATATGAGAATTAATAATTAATAATTATTATATAAGAGAGAATATTTAAGTAACATAATTAATTTATTAACGATATAATTATTAATTAGTCAATTAAAATTATATAATTTAATTATAATTACTCAATTAAATAAAGTAATAATTAACTATTACCTAATTAATTAATTAATTAATCAATTAAATTAAATTAAGTAAAATTAAATTAATTAAATAATAATTAGTAAAAATTTATTTAAAACTTAATAATTAAAATGAATTAATTATTAAGGTTAATTATGATATAAATAAATTAAGCTCACCTTAATTTATAAAATAAATAAATAAATGAATAAAGTAATATAACTATGATTCTATATAATAATGAGATATTATAAAATTAAGATAATTTCTTACACTTACGTAGTAGGATGTACAACTCTAGACGTTTAAGTACATAAGACAAGTAAGTGCAAATCTCACATAAAGCATGAAACAAAATATTTTTCTTCGTTGATGCTCTATATTTGTTATGATTTGCCTTGATGATATGATGTGTGTATGAGTTATATGTATTTCTTTGATTAAGCATTTGATGTGTATAATTTTTCTTGCACTAATATGATCGACATGCCTTACAGATATGTATGTCATACTGATAGATACATAGTGATATATAAATATTCACATTATCACAATTAATAAGAATGAGACTAACAAAATATAGGAATAAGTGTCGTTTCAACCTCCAATTAGTAAGAGAATATGATAAGAACAAAAGTTATAAGTTATGATCTTGGAAGTGGTTAGAGGGTCACTCCTCAACTCCTTATTGATTGCACACGTATGGGTATGACATAGGGGCCATTAAGTAGACAAGACATATATATAATGAAACATAATGAACATACATAGACCACATACATTTTGAACATTCATGTTGTTACGTATGATGATATGATTTTATGAAAATGTTATGCAAGATATAGTTTGTGTTTGCTGAGTGAAAGCTCATATGTGTGTGTTTATGCTGTAGGTAACATGGGTAAGTAGTCCGTCAATTAGATATTTCTAGACTGGCGAAGCAATGCGGAGGCGATGAAGAAGGGAGTGGGATACTACCATAAATTTAATTTCCGCATTTAGACTTCCTAAATTGTCTTGTATCGATTATCTTTAAAACCATGTTTTCAATATTTAGGAACTACTAAGCTAGTAGGAATACTTAAAGACTTTAAGGTCTTTTGTTTTAACTCGTATGACGTTAAAGCTTTTTAAATATTATCTAAGTACGAATTTGAATGTGATATTTATTATTTAGAAATTTCAATTTCCTTAGTTAAAATTTTAATTTATTAAACTTTTTAAGTACAAGTATGATATGTATGTATATAGAAAAAATTGAAACGAATAAATCTAGAATTTATAATTTATAAGCACAAAAAAGTAGAAATTAAGCTTAAGAAACTCAATATGAATAAGCCAACTGGTTCACATGATGGATTCTTGAACTCACCACATGTAGTCTTCCACATTTTAACCCATTAAGTATCTTGTAACGGATACATCCCGCTATCTACTTTAATGGTCAGTAAGTGCTAAAAATAAAATCACTTATTAATACACGAAAAAAAATGACTTTAACGTACTATCAATACGAGAATATATTTTATAGGCGGAGGATGTTTTTAAAGAGCCAGAAATTTATTTATAATATATCTTGCTTTTATCTCCATTGTAAAATTACGTGCATGTCAATCGATAAGAATGCACTAATAAGCCATCCCGTTCTTTAGTAGAACCAATAGATTGCCTATTTAATTTATTAAAATAAATTGATCGTTTTTATATATTTTGATATTTTTATAACATCTACAAATGTATCGTTCGTTTCAATAGAATGAAACTATCGTTTCTGTTTTTGTTTTTTATTTTTTTCCTTTGTTTTTGTTTTGTTTTTTGTTTTTTTGTTTTTGTTTTTGTTTTTGTTTTTTGTTTTTTGTTTTTTTGGTTTTTAAAGTGGATGACATACCAAATGACACAATAGTGGCCACTTTCCGCAGCAACTTTTAACATATGTTTCCTATGCTCATTGTATTCGGCTAACAAACGGTCATAATATGTTGTTTATGCTTTTGACAGCTGTATATGTTCCGAGTTAAATCTTGGAATACACAAACGAAAATCAATTCATCTTTCACTTTATTACTTTCCCATTTATAGTTTTCCAAGCAATTCCCTTAAGTAACACGGATCCATATATCACAAACTAACATGGCAAATCTATCACAAACATTATTATGATCGAGTTTATATTTCAAAAACAAAATGAAACGAAAGCACAAATTTTGTCAATATTGTAAAGACGGAACCATACAAAAAGCAATATCTTATCTATTTGATCAAAAAAATCAAAGCCTTCGATCAAAATCACTCCAAATTTGACTAATTATAGAAATAAAATTTTGAGTAAAAAATGACATAATTGATACAAAATTCATCTACAAATAAAAATTTTAGTTAGAAGACCTAGAGTTTCAGTTGATATGAAAATGACATAATCCTTATATACTTACTGAAAAATAGAAGCACGAGAGCAAAGAAGGATGGTTGATTGTTGAACCAATGTGTGTGGATCATCTTGGAGTGGGGTATGTTGACCCAATTTTCAATAGGTTTTTCCAGCTTTTCCCGGCGTCTCTTGCGTTGTTTTTTCTTCCCCATGGTTAGAGACAGTGTATTGTAGGTTGCAGTTTTGCCAGAGAATATAATGCCAGTGAAGGATGCTAAAGGAATTGAGGAGGATGAAGACAACAAAAACGGAAACAACAGAGGATGAAAACATATGAAAATGGGAGAGGACTAATGTGATCGTAATACCTAAATCCCTCAAATTTAGGGATTTTCTTAATTTTCCAGCATCAGAATTAGTGCCTAAAAACTAGGACGTGATAAGATATTCATTCTCACCCAAATTTAAGTAAGAGTATTTTTTTTTTTTTTTATCAATTTATACATAAGTAGAATCATTTGTTCATTTTTGCAAATAGATTAACATATGGGCATCTTTTAAAACCATGGCTTAAATCTGCCGTATATGCTATTACCTAGTCTTAAGTCACTCTTAACATCTTAGCTACTAAAGAAATAAATAATAAGAATCATACAGGGTAATTCTACAATTGATTAATCGAAGGGTCAATGACTGAGTTTCAGATTCGTTGAATTGATCGATTACTCGACGGGTCAATACGCTACGATAACAACAAGAAGCAGTAAAGTGAGCAAATAAATAAGACACAATACTTATAGAGGTTCACTCGTTAATGAGAGCTATTCCTCTGTGAGGTCTTTGGGGGATCGTCTACTATATTTGACGACTATGTTTCATAAAGATTGTTAATGAGAAGTTGAGAGAGAGAGAGTGTGTGTGTGTGTGAGTGCGTACGTAGAGTGAAAATACAAGAAGTACGTATGTATGAGAATATGCATATGGATGTTTCTAAATGTGTCTGAATGTCTGTCAATGTCCCTTTATGTGTAGATAGCCTTCTTATTTATAGTTGAGATAGGTCCTTGTTTCCCAATTATGCTCACGATTTGGACTCCTACTAGGAAAGTTCTTTCCTATTCTTAATGGCTTTACTTTTTCGTTTGTGTTTGGCTTGATTTGTTCACTGATTTGGAGTTGACCTTGAGCTTAATTGCTTGATTTAGTACTACAAAAGTTGAAATAGACGACGGAGATTACACAACTATTTTGCAAAAACCGTAATCTAAAATGGGTCAAAAACATGAAATGGAGCAAGTTATCTGAAACCGTCAGAAAATATTCAAATATGGCGATGATTTAAAACACCGTCGCGCAAGTCTTTGATTAAACAACGGTTTAAGAAAACCGTCATTGAAAGTAGACATTACATGATGGTTTTAATAAACCGTCATCGAATTTCCACTTTCAACGATAATTTTCTTAAACCGTCATGTAATCTCCAATTAAAATACCCTATTAGCCCTGATTTCATTTTGCAGAACAGCTTCGCAGTCACAAGAAACGGTTTAGGGACCAATGAAAACAGATCATCTGCTACCGTTCAACGTCGTTATCACTATCCACCATACCAACACTCTCTTCTTGATATTATTGGTAAGTGATTACTTATTCTTTTGAGTTATTTTTTATTTATTATAGATATTTTAGATATATATAACTTTATACTTTCATTTTTTTATTTCTTTATTTTTTGAAAGCTTGATTTGTTAAATTACGCCAAAAACTTGATATGTAATATTTTAATTGCAAAAACTTGAATATATTTTATGATTTTTTGGATTTAGAAGTTCTTGCAAATAGATAGAAAACGGATGTGGGCTAATAGATTGACTAGAAAATAGGAAGATGATATTGAAGAATTTCTGTCATTTGCTAAAACTCACATGAAAAATGATAAGATTTGATATCTTTATGTGGATTGTGAAAATCATAGGGCTCATTCAATTGATGATGTCAGAAGACATTTGATTACACGTGGGATTATTTTTTCACACCAAACATGGTATTTACATGGTGAAATTTGTTTGATTCCAACATCAAAAAACAAAGCTAAAGAACCTATTGTTAAAGAAGTTGTAGGAGACAATTTGTTTGATATGGTTAATGATTTGAAAGAACACTTTATGCACCATCTCGAGTTATTTGAAGCAATGATAAATGATGCCAAGATGTTATTGTATGATGGGTGCTCTGAATATATGAAATTGTCTGCATTGGTCTAATTATGAAACATGAAGGCATTGAGAGGGTGGACAGATTTTAGTTTCATGACTCTTTTAAAATTTCTAAAAAAGGTTCTACTGGTTGATAATAAAATACTGCCTAGTATGTACGATGCTAAGAATACGTTGAGCACTTTGTGAATGGAATATGAAAAAAATATTTGCATGTCCAAATGATTGCATCATTTATCAAAATGGGTACGAGGATTTGGATGAATGCCCGGTTTGTAAAGAGTCATGATAGAAGAAGGGCAACAAGCTAAGAAATGGTAGTAAAAGAGTGTCGACTAAGGTGTTATAGTACATTTCTCCAGCGCCACGTTTATGGCATTTATTTTGTAATGCCAATCATGCCAAGAATTTGACTTGGCACCATGATGAGCGTGTTGAAGATAATATGCTTAGATATCTAGCCGACGCACCACAACAGAAAACCTATGTGATAATCATCTTGAATTTAGTGCATAACTACAGAATCCACATCTAGTTTCATCAGCGGATAGAATGAGCCCACATGATAATACGAGTAGTAGGCATAGTACTTGGTCCATCATACTTATCAACTACAATCTCCCACCAAAATTGAGCATAAAGCATAAGTTATTCATGTTGACTTTATTGATCTTCGACCCTCAATAACCAGGGAATGTCATTGATATGTACTTGAAATTGCTAATGGATGACGTAAAGAGCTTGTGGGACAAGGGGATCGAAGTTAGAGATTCTTACTATCAAGAGATATTATGTAATGTTGATGTGGACAATTAATAACTTTCCCACTTATGAAAACCTATCAACTCTCAAATTGAGGTACAACAAGATGCAGAATAACAAAGACCTTTGTTTGACTATAATAAAATGACCATGGAGTTAAGGTCTTTGGCTTATTATGTACTTAGTTCCATACATGAAGGTAGGTAGATAAAGGTCCCGATAGCATACTCAGTAGTGTTGACATGCCTGTATTTCTTAACTTTGATGATATTGATGAGTTCATTACTTTTCTAGAAATCAGTGTAAATTGTAATTAGTATACTTCAAGTATTTCATTCTATCTCTAAACTATATTCATTTTATCTAGAAAATCTTATATATGTCGTCCAGTGTAACAATTTTGAAATTCTAATGTAGAAAATTGGTGGAACTATGGTCTCGAACGGGCAAGATAAAAAGTTTATGTTTGTATCTCCAACCACGATCTCACCAGTTAAAAAAAATACTCTAGATGCCGCCTTAGAGAGGGAGCTGATACTCCTATCACCTTTTTGCGTAATGCACCAAAAGGGCGACTCTATCTCGTGCCATATAAAGAGGGAGACATTGGGTTTTGTGATTTATTGACCCATGTGAGGACCTAGTCCTTTATTTTTATCCTCTTCAATAGAAGGAATGAGACGATTTTATTAATCTAATGAATACGTAAGTAAACTTTCATGAAAGTAGAAAGAAAAGGTGGATGAGAGAGTTATGCCCAGATTACAACCAAAGCCTAATTTCTACGTTGATGTAGCCAATATCTCTCAAAATGCAAAACATGAAAGTTATAGAGCTTTTTCTTGTCGTTCTAAAGTATCTTGAATCATCTCAATCAAAGCGTAGATAAGAGAGTTATGCCCAGATTACAAAGCGATATCAAAACAGTTAAAAATCGCCCAATTAGCTACGTTTTGCATTTAATGCTTCCATTTGCTCCTATATCAAAATATAAGAATAATGAGTACAATTAGGCAATAAATTAATATAAAAAACTAATTAAGGGATAAAAATAGGACATTTTGCATTCTCATCAAATTCCCCCACACTAAAATTTTGCTCGTCTGCAAGCAAAACTCAAATTCACTTCCCCAAAAACCCCAAGGTTGCAACACCATCAACAAAGAACGACCAAGCTCTTCCAAAACTCATAACACATCATGAGCAAACATTCTTAAACAAATTAGAATTACTTAGTAAGTATTTTCACTCGAGAATGGAATAAACTAAATATGTAGATTCTCACGGAAATAAACATTTGACTCTCATGTATTTAAAGGGTATGTGTTTCGCTCAAATTCATTCCAATGGAAATGATCTACCATAGGCTTGAATATCTTCTCATTCTCTACCACTAGGATCACATGCACAACACGAATCATAAGGACTTTTCAGGGGTTATAATGGGGTTTAGGTTTAAGGTGGAAAATATTTAGGAATGTAGCTCAAAAGCCATCGAAACTAATGGAGCAAAAATGAATCAACTCAAGCTCAAAGATATAAAATATGTAAACTCAATCACTCCATTCAGCAACTTCTTCAATTCGGCTTTAAAGTATTTAAACCATGTAAAAGTCTTGCATTGAAAAACAGATTGCTCAAAGGAACACTTTTCGTTTGTAGCAGGGGATAACCCTTCTCAACAACTTCCACTTTTTTTTTAAAATATATATATCACGTATAAACAAACCCCTTTCTTGACATTTTAGAAGGAATTATGAACATTGATAGTTTGTAATGTTAAAAGCAATTTCATACATCATTTCTTCTTCTTCTTTTTACCTCCTTTTTTTGCTTTTGTTTTTTTAACACAAACATCAACAATAGACCTAACAAATTGAGAATGAAAACATGTTCCATTTCACCAGTTATAGCCATACCACAAATCCAGATACCCCTATACTTATAACTTGCATACCCATACATATCATCATAATGAACAATGCTCCACTAGTTCTATGACTTGGGTAAAGACATTGTTTTTTGTTTAAGGTTTTTTCACAATAAACGACAAAGGTCAATAAATCTCAAAGGGGTTCAACAAAGGGAAAAATTAATTACAAGGTAGGCTACTTGGCTTATGTAGCTTAAAACAAAGAGGGCCTCAATCATGTTCATATATCCATGTGTCAATAAGGCCTCAAAGAGAGTGAAGGCAAGTTCTAGAAAAACAAATCCATGGATGAATATGTCTCATGAAAGAAAATAGTGAGACTGATATGGATGTGTCAGTCTAAAGGCTCAAAATCTCATCAGTTTTTGTCTGTCAAATTTAGTCATTACAATTCTTTAAGAAAAATGACTAACTAATTCTAAATTGAAAGATTACTTATTCAATCATGTTATGAATTGTTCAAGCTCAATTGAATCTTGCTCATGACATACACAGCCAAAAATCGTTGAAAACCACAAAAAAAAAAAAAAAAAAAAAAACAGAGTGCAAAAGTTTTTTTTTTTTTTGAAAAATTTTGAAAACACAATCTGAATCGCTTCCCCCACACGTAAAACTTACATTGTCCCCAATGTAAGGTGAAATGCAAAGAAAAGGCAAAAATCAAAATATACGTGCAAAAATAAGAAGAAAAAGAAAACAAACTCCCCTTGAGTTGCCTCCCAAGCAGTGCCTTTGTTTATTGTCATTAGCTCGACTAAATGCTTCCTTTTTTAATCGGTATAAATTAGATCCTCAAGTTACAATGTTGCCGCATTCTCTGCTTGGAAACCTTCATAGAAAGGCTTAAGTCTATGGCCATTCACCTTAAACAGTTTGGAAGTTGCTCGATTTTGAATTTCAACTGCACCATGAGGAAAAACATTAGTAACAGCAAAAGGTTCAATCCAATGAGGACGCAACTTACTTGGAAACAACCAAAGCCATGAATGGTATAGAAGGACTTTTTGACCAACTTTAAACTCTTTCCTAGAGATCATCTTGTCATGAAAAGCCTGTCTTTTCCTTGTAAATCCTTGCACTCTCATAGGCATCATTGTGAATTTCCTCTAGCTCTTGTAGTTGCAACTTCCTGTGTTCTCTAGTTTCATCCATCTTTATGTTGAAACTTTTGATAGCCCAATAAGCCTTGTGTTCTAACTCAACTGGAAGGTGGCATGGTTTCCCAAACACCAACCGATAAGGTGACATACCAATGGGTGTCTTATATGCAGTCCTATATGCCCACAAGGCATCATCCAAGCGCAAACTCCAATCTTTTTCTACTTGGTTTGACCTTCTTTTCAAGGATAGACTTGATCTTTCGATTTGACACTTCTGCTTGTCCACTAGTTTGTGGATGATAGGCAGTTGACATCTTGTGGGTCACATGGTACTTTCTCAGCAAAGTTTTCATAGACCAATTGTAGTGCTGCGATCACTTATTAAAGCTCTTGGAATTCCAAACCTAGAGAATATGTTAGACTTGACAAAATCTGTAACAACTTAGAATCATTAGTCCTGGTAGCATTAGCTTCCACCCATTTCGAGACATGATCAACAACAAGTAAGATATAAACATAACCGAAAGATATAGGGAACGATCCCATGAAATCGATGTCCCAAACATCAAAAATTTCACAAAATATTATGGGTGTTTGTGGCATTTTATTCCTTTGGGATATATTACCTGTCTTTTGACAGTGATCGCATGACTTACAAAAGGAGTATGAATCTCAGAAAAAGATGGCCAATAGAAACCACATTCTAGTACGTTTCTCGCCGTCCTCTTAGCTCCAGAGTGACTTCCACAAGCACAAGAATGACAAAAGATGAGAACATAAATAATTTCATTTTCAGGAATGCACTTTCTTATCACTTGATCTGCACAATGCTTTCATAGTATGGATCATCTCACACATAGTATTTGGCATCACTCTTGATCTTATCTCTTTGAGTCTTAGACAAACCAGAAGGTAATATATTAGTAACCAAATAATTTACAATATTCGCATACCAAGGTAATGTCATACTCGCAGAGAACAATTGCTTGTCAGGGAACATATCCTGTAATTTAAGTTCATCCTCCACGTGAACCAAACGACTTAAATAATCCGTAACATGATTTCTTGTCCCTCTTTTGTCTTTGATTTCCAAATCAAATTCACTTAAGAGAAGTATCCATCTTATTAATCTTGGTTTTGCCTCTTTCTTTGTCATCAAATAACAAAGAGTTACATGATCAGAGTAAACAATGACTTTAGTACCAAGCAAGTAAGATCAAAACTTTTCTAAAGCAAAAATAACAGCCAAAAGTTCTTTTTCAGTAGTAGAATAATTTCTTTGGGCATCATTTAAAGTCCTCGAAGCATAATAAATGGCATGAGATGTTTTTCCAATTCTTTGACCCAAAACAGCACCTACTGCATAATCACTTGCATCGCACATTATCTCGAAAGGAACATTCCAGTCAAGAGGTTGAATAACTAGCGCAGAAGTCAACAGTTCCCTCAGCTTTCAAATGCCTTTTTACATGCCTCATCGAACTCAAAAGCCACATCCTTTTATAGCAACTTGCATAAGGGTAGTGCTATTTTGGAAAAGTCCTTGATGAATCTTCGGTAAAAACCTGCATGTCCAAGAAAAGAACGAACTTCCCGCACACTAGTGGGATAAGATAAAGATTCAATAATATCAACTTTAGCTTTATCTACCTAAATTCCCTTAGATGAAACTAAAATGACCTAAAACTATACCTTGTTCTACCATAAAATGACATTTTTCAGAATTTAAAACAAGGTTAGTTTCTATGCATCTTTGAAGAACAAGTGTGAGGTTATGCAAACAATTATGAAATGAGTCTCCACAAACTGTGAAATCATCCACAAAGAATTCTATAATATGCTCAATATAATCCGAAAATAAGCTAACCATACACCTTTGGAAAGTGGCTGAGACATTGCAAAGGCCAAAGGGGATGCAACGATATGCAAAATTCCCAAATGGGCATGTAAAAGTAATCTTTTCTTGATCCTCCGGAGCAATTACAATATGAAAATTACTTGAATAACCATCAAGGAAATAATAGTAAGAATGACCAACTAACCTTTCAAGCATTTCAACAATAAATGGTAAAGGGAAGTGGTCTTTGCAGGTTATAGCATTTAATTTTTTATAATCTATAAAACCGCCACCCATTTTGAACATGGGTGGGAACTAACTCATCATTCTGATTTTTCGCAACAGTTATTGCAGTCTTTTTAGGAACCACTAAAACCGGGCTAACCTAATTGCTATCTGAAATAGGATAAATCACTACAACTTCAAGAAGCTTGAGGATCTTCTTCTTCACTACATCCATCATGGGCGGGTTCAATCTTCTTTGTGGTTGATGGGAAGGTTTTGCTCCTTCTTCAAGTAGAATACGATGCATACATGTAGACGGGCTAATTCGCTTAATATTCGTGATTGTCTAACCAATTGTCATCTTTTACTCCTTAAGGACCTGCACAAGCTTTTCTTCTTGCGGTGCACTAAGTTTACTGGAAATGATCACTGCTAGGAACACATACTTGAGGTGACTAGGGAGAGGCTTCAAATCTAGAATAGGGGCCTGCAAAATAGAGGGTAAAAGTCTCTCATTAGAAACTGGTAACGTAATGTAAAAGACGTTGCCTAATTGTTTGAACTTTGGAAAATCATTCAATGTTGCAAAAGTTTCCTACAAATCAACACTCAAGGTTAACTCCTCATTCTCTTTCTTAAGATGCTTACTAATGGCAACTTCCAATCCATCTTTTGCATCAAGTTCAAAAACTTCCTATGCTAAAGAATCAATCACATCAGTGAAATAAACAGAGTTATCATCACAAGGATATTTCATGGCATCATAAATATTAAACTTGACAATTTCACCATCAAATTCCATAGTAAGTGTGCCACTATGAAAATCTTTCTTAGTCTTGGATGTCTTTAGGAATGGTCTTCCTAACAAAATAGGAATAGTTTGATCACCATTCTCCATATCAAGCACATAGAAATCAGCAGAAAAAACCAAATCATTAACTTGCACAAGAACATCCTCAATTACACCCTTAGGATAGGCATTAGATCTATTAACCAATTGAATCACAACACCAATTTTATTCAAAGGATCAACTTTCAAAGAAGCATATACAGAATACGGTATGACATTGATACAAGCTCCTAAATCTAACATGACCTTCTCAAAGTTAATGTTATCGATCGTACAAGAGATAGTAAACATACCTGGATCTTTGCACTTTGCAGGGAGTTTTCTTTGAATAATTGCATAAACATTCTCACCTACTCTCACCTTCTCGCACCCTTTAAGTTCCCGTTTCCTCTTAATTGTACACAATTCTTTCAGGAATTTAGCACAACAAGGTACTTGTTTAATGGCATCTAAAAGTGGAATATTTACTTCGCATCTACGAAAAGTTTCATATAAATCTTTATTTTGCTCATTTTTTCTAGATTTTGCTAAAGCCTAAGGAAAAGGAAGTATTGGTTTATAATCAGAAAGATGAGGAAACTTACATTCAGGTAGTCATCGTGATTCGGAATGTTCCTGTCTACAACGATGTTTTACTCCTTTTCTTGCTTTAGCAATGTAGGGAATGCCTTTACCGGAATCTCAATCTTTTTGCAATTTCTCAAAATGATTGCACTTGCATTTTCTCTTGGATTTACTACAGTTTGAGAGTGTAACTTCCCCGAACTTTGTGCCTCTAGTTGACTAATTGTGGTTGCCATCTGGCTTATCTGATTGTCAAACTTTGAATGCTGGCCCTCGCCTCTTGTTGAAATTGTTTCGTCTCCGGTTGAAATTGCAAAGTATTAGTGGCAAGAAACTTAACAATATCGTCTAAAGACATACCAGAATTAGAAGTTTGGCCCGGTTGTTGTCTAAGGGGGTATGGTTGCTTATATTGCTGCAAACTTGGGCGGTTTTGAGTTGCAGGCTAATTTACTTATGGATTCCCATAGCTAAGATTTGGGTGATCTCTCCATCCCGAGTTATACGTACTTGAATATTGATCATATTTCCTTTGCGATTGCCCAGGAAAACCGCTGCATTCACTTGCTCAATGGGCACCTTTTGAAGAGTTGGGCATATATCAGTTGGATGCCCTTATACCGAACAAGTCCCATAAGCTTTGTCGTTTGCATATTACCTACATCCATTTGGGAACAAGAGAAGTTAAACTCACAATTTGTTGTTCAAGGGTGGAAATATTTACCTCATTAACATGTTTAAATGGAGGGTCAAGCCTAGTGCCAAATTGTTGAGAATCGGCCGCCATATTTGCAATCAAGTTTTTCGCAGCCACTAGAGTTTTATCCACTAAAGCCCCTCCACTAACAGCATCAATCATGATTCTGTTAATGGGTAGAAGGCCTTTATAAAAATACTAGATAAGTAGCTGCTCACTAATTTGATGATAGGGGCAGCTTTCACATAATTTCTTAAAACGTTCCCAATATTCATGTAGGGACTCTTCGTTGTGTTGCCTTACACCATAAATTTCTTTTCGAATGTTGGCCGCCCTCAAAGCTAGGAAATGTTTCTCTAAAAACAACCTTTTCATCTCGTTCCATGTGGCAATACTTCCAGAGGGTAGATGATAGAGCCAATCCTCAACCGAATCCTTTAAAGAAAATGGAAAGGCTCTTAATTTAATTTGCTTTTCAATCACCCCAGTGGGTTTCATACTTGTGCATACTACATGAGGATGCTTGTGAGGATCTTCACCTGCAAGGCCATGAAAAGTGGGCAAAAGATGTATTAGTCCAGATTTTAATTCAAAAGTAGCAATAGCATCCAAATTAGGAAACATTATGCATAAGGGTGTTGATTCAAATCCGAGGTGGCAAGCTCTCTCAAAGTTCGATTTCCATCCATGTCTTCCTTCTCTTCGAAATCAGAATCGCTAGCAAATACGGAATCAAGAGCTAGATCGTTCTCTTTAGAATTGCTATGAGTTTCTCTCCTTAACTTACGCCAAGTTCTCTCTATTTATGGATCGTGCTGCAAACCAACTTGGTCAGAAGATCGAGTTATAGTCATTAATAATCAAGGTATTTCTAATAATTAGAAAAACAAATAAGGAAAAGTCTAAATAAATAATAATAATAATAACAACAACAATAATAATAAAAACCCCACACGGAAACGCAAACAATCAAATAAACTTTTTTTTTCTTTTTTATTTTATTTTATATATATATTTAAAATTTTAAGAGATAAGGATCACTTGAAGCACAAAAAAACTAGAAAACTTCCCCGACAACGGCACCAAAATTTGGTGTGTTGTCGCATGTAACCAAAAATAAAACCTACACTCCTAAAAATATATATAGTGGTGTGACTAAAGATCATTTCCACAGAGAGTATCTAGCTTAGTTTTATGCTATATGAATAAGTATAGATGGGGTTTGAATATAATAAAGAACAATTTTGAGAAAAACAACTAAGAGACAATTCAAATTGAAATATTGAAATCAATCAAAAGGACAAACCTTGGTCTAAGTCAACATCCACCATTGGAATTTTACAACTAATCATCGATAGAAATTTATAAATTCATACTTTGAATATTCACCGTTGGAACTATTTGCCTATCTATCCTCAGTCACAATTAATTAGAAAACATGCGATCTAATCAATCCTAACGGCTAAACCCAAGACAAGTACTAAAAGTTTAATCTAGTAGCAGTCTTAAAAATTAGAGATATCGATGAAGCTAAACAACACAAGCACAAACGGTTGCATTTAATTTAGTCAAGTAGCCTTCCTAAGGTCTAATAATTTATGACGCAGCAAATCATTAAATCTTAGTTGCCTCACAAATTAGAGGGATCAAACAATTAAGGATTTGATATCCAATTTAGCAGTAGATTGCAACGAATAAATAACTAGTAGGCCTCCTAGTAATTAAACAAGACAATCATAAGAATAGGTACAGAAAAACATTTGATACTCAAAACATGAATAACAAAAACAAATTAGATCTCACAGTTTTATTGATTCCGAGGCTTCTATTTCCTTTGATCAAGTATCAAAGTTTAGCCACGCTGGGCCATGATGAATTTGACGGAAGAGTTAAAGAAGAGAGAAGAGAGAGATGTCCCCAAAGTCTGATGACTTCTCTTCTTTTTATACACATCAATTCCTTATTGGAAACCTACCAAATCTCCTAAAAAAAATATGCTAAATATTATTATAAAATAACAATATTCAAATCTAGTTAATTAAAAATAAAAGAAAGTCTGAACATAAATAGGAAAGCGGTGATTTTACCTATAATTTTCATACACCAAATCTGGAAACTTCTGAAAATAAACTGTATCAAATCAGCGTACTAGACTTGTAGTCCAAGAAACATTCCAGAACGTCAACCGTGCAGGTGCAGCAAATTCAAGCCTAATTTCGACCTTGATGCAGCCAGTATCTCTCAAAATGCAAAACTTGAAAGTTATAGAACTTTTTCTTGTCATTCCAATGCATCTTTAATCATCTAAATCAGAGCTCGGATGAGAGAGTTATGTCCAGATTACAAAGTGATGTCGAAACAATTAAAAATCACCAAATTAGCTACATTTTACATTTAATGTCTCCATTTGTACCTATATCAAAATATAAGAATAATGACTATAATTAGATAATTAATAAATATAAAAGACTAAACATGAAGAGAGAAAAATAGGACATTTTGTATTCTCATCACATAACAATAACAGCAATAGCAATGATGATGATGATGATTTCATGCGAGTCAGGCATGGGCCGTAGGACTGGTCATCGGCCTATCTTTGGGGGCTTCTTGAAACAGGTGAATTATTTTCTCATTTTTACAATAAAGCAACATTATTTAGAGTTAATACTTCATAGTGTAAGTAAATCTTCAAACAAGAAGATTTAGGCCTGATTTAAAAATGCATTTAATTATTTTTCAATTTATCCCTCTACATTTAGATAGTTGTTGTTAAAGATAATATATGATGTAAGGATAGAAAAATGAGTGTCATATAGAGTTCTAAAAAATATAAATTTGAATTTAGATTTAAGTTAGAATTGTCATGAAAAGATAAAATATTCAAGTAATTTCTATATAATAATTACTCAACACATATTACCTTCAAATACGATAATCACTATTATAATGGTGCTTCCAAACGGCCGTTAGACCACTCAACCACTTTGAGGGATTACATCATTCTTCTCAGAACATGGACGACATCATTCTTGCCAAAATAATAATAATAATAATAATAACAAAGAAACAAAAAAACGATGCTCTAAAAAAAATAAATAAATAAACTATTTTAGCTTAAAATGAACAGGAGACTTTCCTTTTAATTAGTAAAGTTAGGATATAATATAAAATTAGGGAAAAGCCTCATCAGTCATTTTTAACATTAGAGATCTAGAGGTAAATGACCCTTTTCAAAAAAAATTATATAAACAACCGAAGTTTTCAAAAATTAGTTAAAAAACTTTTTCTTAATGTTCAATCAATTTTGACAAATATTCAATCATTGACTAAATATATAATATAGCTAATTTGACCAATCACCGATTAACAACAATATAGATAATCAATTTTAATAATCAATTATTGGTTAATGATAATCAATCATTGATTATCATAATATAAATCATTAATTTTTATAATTAATTACTAATCTATCTCCTCCAACTCAAATCCATCATAGACGTGATTGTCATCAAAGAATATGAGGAGCTCGATCGTAGACGATCATGATTTTACCGGAGAAGACCACGAGATTGTGAAGTTTCATGAGAAAGAAAGATATTAATTGACCAAAAACAAAAAAGACTATTAAGCCTTTTAACCAAAATTTAAAAAAAAAATTGTCATCTATTAAATTGAGTGTTCAAAGCCTAATGTCTCTTTAAAAGTATTGGAGATCGGAGATAATAACAATGCATTCCTACTTACCTCGTCTGCCAAGCAAAATCCAAGGAATTCAGATTTTTTTTTTTTTTAATGCAACATTCAGGAAACGTTAATATACACAGCCTTCTCTATAGAGAGAAGGTTTCTAGAGAGAAGGAAACATTAAATATATATATATATATATATATATATCCACAAGCCGAAAAGGACAAAACATTTATCATTCCCAGACACCTACTTGACACACTTTTCAATGAAATTATATATATATATATATATATGAGTGTGTGTGTGCGCGCGTGCGTGTACTTGACCCACACGTTTTTAAAGGATATGTGTTCTACTATAAATAAGATGAAGACCCCAAAAAGCGAATTTAAGTAATCCCAGAAAGACAGTTAGGAGATAGAGATGCGGAGTCACAAAATGATTTCAGTCAGGAAACTTAAAAATATTAGAGATAATTTTTTATACTAAAATAAAGACGCAGTTATATGTTTTAATTATTAAGTATGGACATATCCAATTTATTTATTATATTTTATATAAATTTAAAAAAAGCGGGATACAATTATAATTTCTTATCAAATAAGAATACATCTAAAATTTCAAATTTTGAAAATATAAGTAGGGGCAACCCACACTTATTTTTATGAGGCTCTGTCACTAGTTATCTCCTTCTAAATAAAAATTAATTTATATTTTTTAACTTAAAATTAGAAGATTTGAACTCTATAACATATGATTGAGATTAGAACTATAACGAGCCAAGTGGGTACAACCACTATTTCTAAAAAATTAAATTCAAGGCTTAAAAAATGTAGAACTTCTTCATTTTTACAACCACTAAGGTTTAATATTTTTATATATGCCCCACTAAACTTTATCATTTTCATTTTTTGTTTCATTTTTTATATATAATTAACTTTACTCTCTTTACTCTTCTAGTATTTTTTTAGTTAATTTCTAATTGATATATGTGTTCATGAAAACTATTTACCTTCTCGATATCAAATTTGATCAAAATCACATCAAATAAAAATAAATATAAAACAAACAATTTTTCTAATAGTTATGATTATCCAATATTTTACCTTACTGGTATTCGAGCAAATAATTCTTAAACTGTATATGATAATTTTTGAAAAATACTGCAATGCAATTTGTTTTTTCATTTTTTTAAGGTAATGATTTTTTTAAAAAAATTAATGTACACCTCAATGCAGTTGAAGGTTGGTTCCACTGCTGCTTATGGTAAGGGTGAGATATAAAATTATAATTAGACTATGGCATCAAGTCATCAGGGAAAAAAAGGACATTTAAATTTCAAACCATAATTTAGCGGCAAAAGCGAATTGAAATATTAAAAATATATTAAAAAAGAAAGGTACTCTCAATGCTACAAAGAGACTCGAATTTCTTGTTTAATTTGATGGCTTACTAATGTCTGGCGAGTCAAATCATGTCATGTTTAAATTGTCAAAAGCAAAAAAAAATAAATAAATAAATAAATAAATCAGTTAAAAAATATGTCAAGAAAATTTAAATAAAAAATTCCATTAATTACAGATTTTTTTTATAAGTAAATTAATTAGAGAACATTTGAAATATCAAAATTAGAGAAGATCTAAGTCGATGTTTGAAGCTCTCACTCCAATCAAATTTTTCTTAAAGTTTTTAGTTTTTTTATTAAAAAATAAATAAATTTCACTATATATATCTCCAAAATTTTCTTTAAAACTCAAAATTTAAGGATTCGTTTGGGATAGTTTTGGGAATGATTTTGTTTTGGTTATATAATAAAGATGAGAATGTCTTGAAAATGACTTTGAGATATTTTTTGAAATTGTGTTTGATTATGTTTATGGAGAAATTGGTTTAAGTACAAAAAAAAATAATAAGTAAAATTATGTTTATGTTTGTGAAAATATTTATTGAGTGTGTAAGCATTAAAAATGAAAATGGAAATAAAAAACAACTTTATTTCATTTTCAAATTTTTTAATAAAAAATAAAAATGATTTTTATTTTTGTTTTTGTTTTCTGTCTTTGTGAAAACAAATAGAATTTCAGAATCATTTCTAAAATAGCTTTATTAGAAACCGTAAGATTCCTTTCTAAAACATTTAGAAACACTATCAAACGAGATCTAAAAGTCGATAACTTTCTTAATTTAAGTTGAAATAAAATAATATTTTTTAAACTACATAAAAGAATGAAATAAATAAAAAATATCCATATTACTATTTTTTTCAAATATATTTTAAGTTTTAATACTTTTTTAACTTCAAATGATTTATTTTCAATCAAATACATAATTTTAAATTTTAATATTTTTTTTCAATCATAACATTTTTAAAACTCTAACTCAAGTGTACTTGGACTAAATACCATTATACAGTGGGCGAAGAAGATCACTAATGAACAGTCGTTCAATTAAATGCTGTGATATGAATATTGTGTCCATTTTCTTTCTTTCTTTCTTTTTCTTTCTTAAACTTGAGGGTAAGATGATTCGAGTTATATATATTTAGATATAATCAAGTATGATATTGTAATTAGATTACATATCTAATTACTTCTTTTAATTTTTTTCTTTCTTTATTTTTATTTTATTATTTATTTTTTAGTCTTTTTTGCAAATTAGTGATCATGAATTAGCCATAGATCATGGACGATGGAGGGTACATAGCGTCTCCTTTTCTTTTCTTTTCTTTCCTTTATTTTTTTTTTTTTTTTTTTTGTCGGGATAGGCTTAAATACCGATTTCGTTGCTTTTTTTTTTTTTTTTTTTTTTTGCTTGCAAGAATGCATTCTTTTGCATTTATTGTAAGCTTTATAATACTTTCTTAATGAAAAGACAGAAGATAACTTTTTCGGGCCCCAACGACACTGCTCCCCTCTTTTCTTGTGGTTTTCCCGAGAAATGTCCCAAAAAATAGCACTTTTTTTTTTTAATATTACCTTTTAGTTTGAATTTTTTGCTCAAATATATAGTAGTTTCAAGGAAAAAAAAAATCCCGAATCATTAGGAAAAGATCTTAAATGTATGTATTAAATGTGTTATTCTCATAATTTTCTCAATACAGATTATTGCATATCTAGAGGAAATTTTTTTTTTAAGAATGATTCTATTGCACACCCTTTTTAACTCTCAACATACCTCTTTTAAAGACAATATTCCTCTTAATTTCAAAATCTGTAAATTTACTAATTACATATCCCTTGTGTGAATTCCATTATCACCCTTCCCTGTTTTAATAAAATAAATAATACTTCACTGCCTAAAATATCTTTTTCATGCCCATAATTTATATATATTTAACTTGATAATCTCATTTCTCTAATACGCCCTCTCTCTTTTTGAATCGAAACTTTATATACGAAGTTTTCTTTTTCATACATCAAACAAGTTGTTGATTTAAAAATTTAAATACTTATTTTACTGTTATGTTCAACTTTCATTAGTATAGATAAGAAATTTGTACATTAAAAATATTAATGCATTTAAAAATAAGCAAATAGTTTGTCTTATATCATGTACCACGATTTTCTCTTTTTTTTTTTTATCAAAAATAAATTCACTAAAAGAAAACATCACGAACAAAGAACATGATATTAACGAAGGAAAAAACTTATAATTCAGAAGCAAACAAAACAACAATGCCAACACTACTAAAAAAAAGAAAGGAAGAAAGAAGAAACCCAAAAGATATAAATTTGAGAAACTTCTAGTATAGGAAAGAAAATATGACATAACTCCATGTAATGTTTTTGAAACACAATCATTGAAAAGCGTATAATAAATTTTTTTTTATAGGTTTCAAAATAATAAGAATCCATACGGTGTTTATTTAGAGTGTTTATTTGAATATATATCACGTATGTGTATGAGAACCAAAAAAAAAAAAAAAAAAAAAAGAATACCAATGAGTTTCTTTCTTTATAAAATTTAATTACGTAAATAGGTCTATAAAAATTGTCCTTTATCTCATTCTATTTGAGGGGTTTTCTTGTAATAAGAAATTTTAAATTGAAAGAAGAAGAAGAAGGAATCATAATGATTAAAATCATTATTTTTTAAAAAAAAGCAATGATAAAATCATTCAGAGAAAAAAAAAAAACAAATTGACGAAAAAAAATTGTTTAAAATAGAGGGTTATTTATTGGTGCGTATCAGATTGATTAAAAAAAAAAAAAAAACTGTTTAAATATAGAGGCTTATTTATTGACGGGTGGATTAAAAAGTTTTAAATTAAAACTTCATTGTTGGGACATTTTTGGAATATTAACAGGGGTGTATAGAGTAATAATTGATATTTAAAATTTAGTTAGTGGATGGTTAATAAAAAGGGTGGGAAAAGTAAATAGATGGTGTCAATAGACGTCATTTTTTTAGGAAAATTATAGCAAATAGCATAATTTATATGTATTTTTAAAGTTTGTAGTATGTTTTTAAAAAAATGATAAATTATAGCATATATTTATGATAAATCTTTAGATTTCCTTAGAATTTTTACAAACTTTATGTGTGCATGTCATTTCATGTTAAAGAAATTGAAGGAGGAGGAGGGATTTTTTTTGGTATTATATATGTGGTCATATATTTGATTATGTTATTAATTATTATCTTTAAAATTTTATGTCGTAATTTATTATTATTTTTTTAAAAAAATGTTATTTTGCTCTCTCTCACTGAAAGATGGAGGGAGGAAAAAAAAAGGAGAGCAAGTCAACAAAGTAATTTGACGAGAAAATGGAATAGTGCTTAAGAGAAATTCTCCATTATAATACAGTAATAGATTATAGACATATATATAGATAAATTAAGTTTTCAATTAAAAAAAGAGTATAGTTACTATTATATGTATTTTTAAAAAAAATTTCAAAGAAAAAAGGGCAAGCGACAAAATAAATTAATAACCAAAAAAAAAGACTTTTTTACCTTTTTTTTTTTAAAATTTTAAGTAGAAGAAAACGTATTAGCAAATATACTCATTTCAATACATAAAATTGTAAAAGACTTCATATCTAAAGCTTCAAATTAAAAAAAAAAAAAACACTGTGAGAGAGAAAAAGATAAAGAAAGGTGAAAATGAAAGTAAATAAAAGTTAAATAAGGAGCAAAAATATATTTGAAATGGTGGAACGATATTTACGTTCGTAGATACGTAGTTTTGAAATTTATAAGAGTTATGTAATAAGTACTATAAAATTAAGATGTATATATATTTAAGAGGGGAGTGTGGAGAATCTTGAAGTATGTTACCAATAGAACCGCCCATGCATGCTAAAATTATTGTTTCAAATGTACGTCACTTTTTTAGCATCTTATTTCTCGTAATTTATTATCTTCACATATGCACTCCTAAATAATATAGGATTCAATTTTCCCACAAAAATCCTTTTTTTTTTTTTTTTTTGGCTAAACTAGATACTAAAATATACTAATAGCTTGTTTGGATCATAGATTATATTAGAACGTGTATAGAACTGGAATTTTGTATTTAAATATATGTATTTGGATAATTTTTGTTGAACGTAACATTTAGATACTGGATAATAAAAGTAAAAAATTAAATTTGCTATAGATTTCTAAAAAATGAATATTTAGATATAAATTTAAGTTTAATTGTGATGAAATAGTGAAATATTTAATCATTTTAATTTAATAAAACCCAACCAAACCTCTGGCTATTCCAATATTTTATCTAAACAGGACATAAATAAGCACCAAAAAAAAAAAAAACTAACCTTTTATTGAAAAATTCACATCCACTACACGTTCTAGATGCTTCAAAAACTAGCTGTTGGACACGACTCAAATTTTAATAATCCAAATAAATTTCCCATCAATTAATGCGTGATTAATACTTGCAGGCAGGATGATGATGATGTTGATGATGATGATAATTGATTGTGGTCCAATTCTCGTTATATGAGCAGTGACAGAGTCCAAAAAATATTTTAGTGGGGATAAAAATTAAATTTTTTTCAAGATAAAATTAATTTTTATATGATTTACGTGAGAATTTTTAAGTTACGGTAAGTTTATTTGAGAATTTTTAATATTAGTGGGATAAAATAGTAATCATATAAATTTTTTTTTGAAGAATTAACGTTAATAAGGATTATATGAGATTTTTTATTTTTAATTAATGGAGACAAAATAGAGATTATATATGAATTTTTTATTTTTAGTGAAGATAAATTATAAAAATTATAAAAATTTAGGGATAAAATTAAATGAACATAAAATTTGAGTGGGGGTTGTAGCCCCCACTCGTACCCCTCTCCCTCCGCCTCTACATATGATCATTATCAGCATACTCGTTTTCACTTACATTGGAGTCGCATTTCAAATTCAAGAAAATTGTGAGAATAGCACTTATGTTTAAGATTTTTACTCTATGTTTTGGATTTTTATCTTGAAATCACTTTTTATATTATAAGCTAGAAAATAATATGAAATATGAGATAATATTTTAGAAAAATACACTCCACTTGTATGATTACTAAACAAAAAATTTATTGTCATGTTTTTTCCACCAAAAATAGTATTATTTGTGCGGGTAGAACTCGAGGCTCCCTCAACAAGGTCAGAGTTATTCCATCTAGTAATACCATAATACTTTTTGTTATAAATATCTATTGGATAATTTTAGAGCTTAAATAAAAAGAAAAGATGAAGACGTTAAATTTTATATCAAACTATATAATAGAAAGCTAAAAAGTTGTTAGTAGTGTTCACTCCTTTCGACCAAAACACTAGTATGTTTTTTAGGGAACAAAACACAAGTTTTTTTTTCGGTTGAAAGTCTGTCTGTTTGTTTGTTTTTTGGCTTCCTCAGTTTTTTCTTTAAAATTTATTATCTTTAGGTAAGAAAGCCTTATTGGAATATCTGGTTAACGTCTGGAAAGTTCTAGAATATCCTGTTTTACTTATATTCTTCATCAATGGCTACCCCACAAGATCTACACAGAACTTGAGACCCACTTAGGGTTTGGAGACGAAGTTCTGGGTGAGGTTATCATTGAGATTGGTCGGAACTGCGATACTGTCGATGAATTCGATGCCGTGTTAAAGGAAACTGGTGCTGCATTGCCTGATTACCTTGTCCCTTCTTTGCTAACGATAATTCATAACATGTTTTGATTCCAAAAACATATTTTGTACTTTCGCCAAAACGACAACCTCCATGTTAATATCTTTTGATATATATGTTATTTTTGTTTCTATTTTTAAATTTATTTTGTTATTTTTATTTTTTTCATTCTGCCATGTCTTTCGGAAAACTCACTTCCGTTAATCTATTAGCATTCATACTAATTTTTCAGAATAATGGCATGGAAACAAATATGAAATAGAATTTGCGAGCGATTTGCATTTTGAAGAAGAATATACTAATGTTACAGGATTAGTAGACTACTTCTACCAAAAAATAAAAAAAAATAATAAAAATGTATCAGTAGATTACAATATAGGTTCGGTAGATTTTTTTTTTTTTTTTTTTAAATACTTATGTGTAACTGGTTGTTACACATAGGATTGTGCATGAAACCGACCAATCCACTCAAACCGATAGCCCCCACACGGCGCTGCCCACTAAAAGGGGGGCACATCATCATTCGTTCTTTTCGAGCGGGTTTTCAACCCACGTACCTTTTTTGCGTGTGTGGAGGGTGTTAGAATTTTGACTAGTGGGTTTAATATTTATTTAATTTTTAATTATTTTGGTATATATATATATTACAATAAATAAATTAAGATAAGAAATATTATCAGGTGATTGCATTGTAGTTAAATATCTATGAGTATCACATTATTATAAGGTCCTGATTATTTTATTTATCTGTAACATCTTAGACAGATATTGTAGAATCAACCTTGGTGAGCATCAAGTTCAGTAATTATCACTTTAACAGTAAATTTTGTCTCCTATTGGATAGATAAATAATATTTAATAAATAATATTTTATATTTTATACATGATAAGTAAATAATTACTTGATTTTGATATGGATCTAGAGCATGAAGTTCTGTGATTGTGGTTCCGTTCATAATTTTTTGTTCCTCCAGTGACAATGGTTTTTTTGTCGATTGAGCAATAAATCAATTCCATGGATGGAATGGCTAAATCTATAGAAAATTAATATATTAAATGAAGTTAGTTTTTTTTAATTAATAAATGTAAATAATTATGATAATTCATGAGTAAAGATTTATAATATATTTTTTTTATTTTTTTTATTTCAGTAATGTCTGGATCAAGATAGTATGAAGTACTAGTAGTGCTTGCAATATAAAATCCACCTGTATATGTATAATAGTAATACTTAATGATTACTGATATAAAAGTTTAATTCTTTTTGTTGAAAATAACAGAAAAATTATTTTTCGTTGTTGTACATATACTTACCCATATATTGTTTAGCCGTCATTGTTGAAAATGCTATTATCACTGGTTCATGCATTGTTTGAATTGCATTATCGTTAAAGTTTTCTCCAATTTCTCGTCAGAGAGTAACATTAAATGTTTCTTCTATATTGAATAAAATAAATTAAAATAAACAATTTATTAATAATAAATTACGACATTTTTAGAAATATATTTTTAACAATATATTAATTACAGTTACCTAATATTTTGAATTACTCAATTTCATCTTTTTACCCGTCTATCATTTATAGTAGATTCTTTTATACACTTGATTAATTTGAGACGTCCAATCACATCTAACACAATATAACAAATAAGAAGTTATTTTTTAATTTTAATAGGGTTATAATATGAATATCATATATAATTTATCTGACAAAAGATCGTTGATGTCAACTTTTGATATTAGTTGATCGAACTCCAATAAATTATATTTGTGTTGGGGTATTTTTTGTATGTCTTCTACAACATTTTGAAAACTGTTGATCTTGCAAATTGTAATATCATCTTATGTTTTTCATGTTTCGATTACTTTATGATTTTCATATATAATATCAAAAAACTTTAATTATTTTAATTTATTGATTTTTATATAATCTAACTTGAATTAGAATTTAATTCTAAATTTTTAATAAGTATTTGGTGAAATAGTTTGAATTGAGATTTTTAAATTTTAATAATAAATTTATTTTGAATTTATAAAAAAGATAAAAAAATTTTGAAAAAAAGATAAAAACTTATTAAGAAAAAAAAAAATCAAACCAAACTCAATATTTACATTGGTTTGATTGCGAAATAGAAGATTATCGCACTTCCTTTTCTGGTCTTCCATTTTTTTTTCTTTTTTTTTTTTTTTTGTTGGGGGTGGAGGGGTTCGTTCAATTACGTACACTCATTTTTGTGTGGTGTCAGTACGGATATTATTAAATGGCCGTCAGCCTCAACCAACCACAATCAAAAGTTTGCTTCCTTCACTTATTATTATTATTTTTTGGCGCCGGGGGGGGGGGGGGGGAGGGGTTCACATTCGAACACTCACTTTTGTGAGGTGTCAGGACTAATATTATTAAACACTGTTCTGCACTCGCAAATGGCCGTCAGCCTCAACAACCAAAATCAAAAGTTTGCTACCTTTCTTTATTTTTTTTTCCTTCACTTTTTTTTTTGGGGGGGGGGGGGGGGGGCGGTGGGGTGTCACTTGCAGGCACTCATTTTTGTGGGGGTGTCAGTACTAATATTATTAAACACTGTTCTACACTCGAAAATGACCGTCAGCCTCAACAACCAAAATCAAAAGTTTGCTACCTTTCTTTTTTTTTTTTTTTCCTTCACTTTTTTTTTTTGGGGGGGGGGGGGGGGGAGGGGAGGGGAGCGTGGTTCACTTGCGGACACTCATTTTTGTGGGGTGTCAGGACTAATATTATTAAACACTGTTCTGCACTCGCAAATGGCCGTCAGCCTCAACAACCAAAATCAAAGTTTTTTTTTTAATTTTTAATTTTACTGTTTTTAGACGCACTAGTTAGAAAGCGTGGGCGGAAAAAATAAATAAAGTAAAAAACACAAATTAACGAATTATATAAATTTAAAAAATTGATTAGAATTGAGAGAGTTGTAATAAAAATGTTTAAATATGGATGCATTTGAAAAAAACGTTTTACTAAGGATAAAGGGGAAAAAAAGAATGAAATAAAAAACGAGGAAAGTGGAGGCTTTTGGTGAGCAAACACTCTCTTTGTTATGGTAGTAACAAACACAAGTTTTTTTTTTTTTTTTTATTGAAAGTTTGTCTGCTTGTTTGATTTATTTTTAACCAAATGCATAACTTTAAATTTTCAATCTTTTTCTTTCAATCATAATATTTTTAAAACTCTAACTCAAGTGTATCTGGACTAAATCCCATTATATAGTGGGCGAAGAAGATCACTAATGAACAGCTGTTTAATTAAATGTTGTGATGAATATTGTGTCAGTTTTCTTTCTTTCTTTCTTTTTCTTTCATTTTCTTTCATTAAATTTGAAGGTAAAATGATTAAAGTTATACATATTTAAATATAATCAAGTATGATATTATAATTAAATTATACATTTAATCACTTTTTTTACTTTTTTTTCTTTCTTTATTTTATTTTATTATTTATTTTTTGGTCTTTTTTTCCAAATTAGTGATCATGAATTAGCCATATATCTTGGACGACGGAGAGTAGATAGCGTCTCTTTTTCTTTTCTTTTTTTCCTTTTTTTTTTTTTTTGCACTTTTTGTCGGGATAGGCTTAAATACCGATTTCGTTGCTTTTTTTTTTTTTTTTTTTTTTTTTTTTTTTTTTTTACTGGAAGACAACTTTTTCGGGCCCAACGACACTGCTCCCCTCTTTTCTTGTGGTTTTCTGGAGAAATGTCAGCACTTTTTTTTTTTTTTTTAATATTACCTTATATATTAGTCTCAGGAAAAAAAAAAAAATCCCGAATCATTTGGAAAAGATCTTCAATATATATATTAACGCCTGTTTGATTCGCAAGTTTGATTTAAGATTTTTAAATTTAATTTAAATTAATTAAATTAAGTTTAAAAATTAGTATTTGGTAAAAAGTTTAAGTTAAAAAGTTTAAGTTGAGTTGAGTGTTTGGTGAAAAAGATTAAGTTAAAAAGTTGAAATTGAGCTGTGTTTGATAAAAAAAATTTAAGTTGAAAAGTTTAACTTAAGTTAGGGTCCTGTTTAGATGTAAAAAATTTGAGTGAAAATTTTTAAATTAAATTTAACATTCCATTGTAGGTTTCTGATCAGAAAAGTGAAAAAATTAAAATAAACTAAATTAAAAACACACATCAAAATATTTTGCAATATTTCTTGCATAACCATAAAATACAACAACAAGAATTACATAGTTGTTAAGTAAAAGTATTAATAAAAAAACATCATAATTACAATCATAATTTAGTTTAAATAGATAAAACTTACATTAATTTTAAGTGAATTTAAAAATTAATTAAATACCTTTTTTTTTTCTTTTCTAAGCTAGTTAATCAATTTTCTTAATATTCAATGATTGGTCATATACTAGTTATTTAGAGATTCTACAATGGGATAAAGATTTTCACCTCATCAATATAGTAATGTCCAACAGATGATAATAAGTAGATGAATATGGTATATCAAATTACGGTTATAACATGGGATGAATGATAATAATAATAAAATAAAAAACTCTCTTTCTCTTTCTCTCTCTCTTCGTTTTCTCTCTCATAGACTAACTTTGTTTCTCTCTTCATTTACCTCTCTCTCTCTCTCTCTCATACCCCCCAACTTCCTTTTCACCATCTCAGAAGCCGATTGGTTCACCGCCGCTGCAGCCACGACTGTCAACGTCGTCATCGGAGCAGAGGGCGAGTTCGATGCCAACCTCATATCACCGTCGCTGCTCGACGGTGGACACATCCATGCCACAGCCACAGCCACGGCCACTAATTCTCCGATGACTCGTCGTCAATCACGGGGTGTCGCATGCACGACGTCGGAGCTTGGAGGAGAGAAACCAACAAACAGAGGAGAGAGAGAGAGAGAGAGAGAGAGAGAGAGAGAGAGAGAATGTCGAGCTTCTCATTCGGATCCTCATTGTCGTCGGCCTCATCCCTGTTTGGGCCAAATGCTGTGTAGCGGTACCATTCTCGAGGTCATCGCTGTCGACTAAGCCAAGTTCACCTCGGATGCCAGAGCTTGCACGATTTTCGAGCTTCGTTCGTCTGCGGGTGTAGTAATCTCGGTAAGGCCCTGAGGAGGGAGAAGGAAGGCCCGGTGATGGGCAAGGAGGGAGGGAGAAGTCGGGCGGTTGATGAACATCAAATGGTCAATAGGGAAACTAAGTACAGTTTACCTTGGATTTGTTGCACAGTAAACCAAGTTTGGTTTATTGTGCAACGGTTCAAAGGTGCGTTGGAGTTAAACTCCATTTCCAAATGTTTTGAGTTGAGTTTGAACTCCAAAATTTAAGTTCAAACTGGTGAACCAAACTGTGCCTAAATGTGTTATTCTCACAATTTTCTCAATACAGATTATTGCATATTTAGAGGAAAATTTTCCTAAAAGTGATTCTATTGACATACCCTTTTTAACTCTCAACATACCTCTTTTAAAGACACAATATTCCTCTTAATTTCAAAATGTGTAAATTTACTAATTACATACCCCTTGTGTGAATTCCATTATCACCCTTCCCTGTTTTAATGAAATAAATAATACTTCACCGCTTAAAATATCTTTTTCATGACCATCATTTATATATATAATTAACTTGATAATCTCATTTCTCTAGCACGTCCTCTCTCTTTTTGAATTGGAACCTTAGATACGAAGTTTTCTTTTTCATACATCAAACAATTGTTGATTTAAAAATTTAAATACTTATTTTACTATTATGTTCAACTTTCATTAGTATATATAAGAAATTTGTACATTTAAAATATTAATGCATTTAAAAATAAGCAAATAGTTTGTCTCATATTATGTACCACGATTTTCTCTTTTTTTTTTCTTCAAAAATAAATTCACTAAAAGAAAACATCACGAACAAAGAACATGATATTAACGAAGGAGAAAACTTAATTCAGATGCAAACAAAATAACAATGCCAACACTACTTAAAAAAAAAAAAAAAAAAAAGGAAGAAAGAAGAAACACAAAAGATATAAATTTGAGAAACTTCTAGTATAGGAAAGAAAATATGACATAACTCCATGTAATATTTTTGAAATGTAATCATTGAAAAGTCTATAATAAATTTTTTATTATAGGTTTCAAAATAATAAGAATCCATACGGTGTTTATTTAGTGTGTTTATTTGAATATATATCACGTATGTGTATGAGAACAAAAAAAAAAAAAAAAAAAGAATACCAATGAGTTTCTTTCTTTAAAAAATTTAATTATGTAAATAGGTCTATAACAAATTGTCCTTTATCTCATTTTATTTGAGGGTTTTCTTGTAATAAGAAATTTTAAATTGAAAGAAGAAGAAGAAGCAATCATAATGATAAAATCATTCTTTTTTTTTTAAAGCGATGATAAAATTATTCAGAGAAAAAAAAAACAAATTGACAAAAAAAATTGTTTAAAATAGAGGGTTATTTATTGGTTATCAGATTGATTAAAAAAACTGTATAAATATAGAGGCTTATTTATAAAAAGGTTAAAATTAAAACTTCATTGTTGGGACATTTTTGGAATATTAAGAGGGGTGTATAGAGTAATAATTGAAATTTAAAATTTAGTTAGTGGATGGTTAATAAAAAGGATGGGAAAAGTAAACAGAGGGGTGTTAATAGACGTCCTTTTTTTTAGGAAAATTATAACAAATAGCATAATTTATAGGTATTTTTAAAGTTTGTAATATGTTTTTTAAAAGATAATAAATTATAGTATATATTTATGATAAATTCTTAGATTTTCATAGATTTTTTACAAAATTTATGTGTATCATTTCATGTTAAAGAAAGTGAAGGAGTAGGAGGGATTTTTTTTTTTTTGATATTATGTGACAATATATTTGATTATATTATTAATTACTATTTTTAAAATTTTATGCAATAATTTATTATTTATTTTTTTAAAAAAATGTTAGTTTACTCTCTCTCACTGAAAGATGGAGGGAGGGAAAAAAAAAAAAGGAGAGCAAGTCAACAAAGTAATTTGACGAGAAAATGGAATAGCGCTTAAGAGAAATTCTCCATTATAATACAGTTATAGATTATAGACATATATATATATATAGATAAATTAAGTTTTCAATTAAAAAAAAGACTATATTTACTATTATATGTATTTTTAAAAAAAATTTCAAAGAAAAAGAGCAAACGACAAAATAAATTAATAAAAAAAAGACCTTTTTACTTTTTTTTTTTTTAAATTTTAAGTAGAATAAACGTAATAGCAAATATACTTATTTTATTGGGGTGTCAGGACGAATATTATTAAACACTGTTCTGCACTTGCAAATGGCCGTCAGCCTCGACAACCAAAATCATAGTTTCAGAAGAATATGTTTGGCATATTGGTTTATTTTAAATTAAATTATATTTTTTTATTATATTTTTTATTTTTAAATTTTTTTTTTGAAAAAATTAATAAAAATTATTATTTAAATTTAAAAATTTCAACTTAACTCAAACTCAATTTATGTATCAAATACCTTCTTATTTTTTATTTTTTATTTTTTATTTTACTGTTTTTATATGCACTAGTTAGAAAGCGTGGACGGAAAAAATAAATAAAGTAAAAAGCACAAATTAACGAACTATATAAATTTAAAAAATTGATTAGAATTGAGAGAGTTGTAATAAAAATGTTAAAATATGGATGCATTTGAGAAGAACGTTTTACTAAGGATAAAGGGGAAAAAAAGAATGAAATAAAAACGAGGAAAGTGGAGGCTTTAGGTGAGCTGCCTTCTGGTCATTTGGGAAGAAAATGAAAGAAGGAATAGAAGATTACAGGAAGAACACGTGGCCAAAGATGAGGGTAGAAGAAAACAGTAACAAACATTCTCTTTTTTTTGGTAGTGACAAACACAAGTTTTTTTTTGGTTGAAAGTTTGTCTGTTTGTTTTTTTGGCTTCCTCAGTTTTTTCTTTAAAATTTATTATCTTTAGGTAAGAAAGTATATTATTTTTTGAATGACCCTTATGGGAGGACTTCTTCTTGATTTGGTTGAAATATTTGTTTTTTTATTTTTTAAATGTGTTCCTATGCGTGTTAAAATTATTGTCTCAAATGTGTGACTTCTTTAACATCTTATTCCCTCGACTTATTATTTCCTCTTACGTACTACTAAACAATTTACCGTTCAAGTTTTCCCACAAAAATCTTTTCTTGGGAGTTCTACAATAAGACCTCCTTACTTTACCTTATTAATAGGATAAAAATTTTTTATCATTAGATTGATGTTGGATGGTTGAGATAAAAAAAATCCAGCAATAAAAGTATAGAACTTATCACACCTGATTAAAAAAACATTTAAAATAATTAAAAAAAAAAGAAACCTCCACACCCCCCCCCCCTCCCGCGTCACCTTTCGACATTTACGACACCCATCGGCAGCCCCTTCCCGTCCGACGCCGACAGCACCCACTATCACCCGCAACAATGGCCAGACTCGACGACAGGAGACGTCGATACGCCTCCGACTGACAGAGAGCCAACCCGACACCATTGCTCGTGATTACCCATTAACGCCGCCGAAGGCGGAAATCCAAATCTTCATCGCGAAGACCAACCCAACCTCCGTCACCCAGATCCGCACCAGAAATCCAGATCTTCATCGCCAACTTGCCTCTGTCGCACTCTTCTTCGCTCAGCGTTTTGGACGAAGGAGAAGAAAAAATTTCCTCTGTCAGAGTCCTCGCCACTGCGCGACTGTCGAGCCCACTACGCTGCACGAGCCTTTGAGTTCCTTCCAACGCACAACCGTCAAGCCCCCTCCACCGTGAGCCATCGAGATTCCTTCGTCGTGAGCAATCAAGACCCTTCCGCCACGAGCTGTTGAGAACTATCTTGCTCGGTCGGTCTGGAAAATTTTGTTTCAGTTTTTTCTTTTTTTTTGTTCCACATGTAATCTAGTGTAACAAAACCACATTTATTTTCATGAATCTTTTTAATCTGAACCGTCGAAAACCAATTCGAGGGTCGAAAATTTTTATCTCAGGGGTAAAGTTAGAGGGTCTTATTGTATAATTGGCCTTTTTGTTTTTTTGTTTTGTTTTTTTTTCCCCCCTACCTATGTTCTACCTGAGAGCTTCTTTTTCTTTCTTTTTTTTTGGGCTAAACTAGACCCTAAAAAAGAGGAGTTCCGCAATGAAACCTCCTTGTTTTATCTGGGGTAAAATTTTTGACCATCCAATTGATTTATACGGTCCTGATCGACTAGATATACCAAACAACAATAAAACCCACCACACCTGATTTTATTTTACAAAACGTTTAAAAAAATTGATAAAAAAACTTAGGCAACCGACCATTTCTCAACCTCCTCCGTCGACGTCAGCGAGTACGCCGACAACCCCACGACGGCGAGAATGCCGACAATGCCCAACTCCACTACTGTGAGAACGCCGACAACCCCATGACGCGACGAATGCCAAACCCTCTCCGATCCCTACCCAGCGTGATCCACCCACTGCAGAAATCACTACGAGCTCGCTACCGCAACTTCATATCTGCAAGCCATTAGAGCTAGAAACCCAGTCTCATCGCTGGATCTGAACTCGTGCAACCCCAGCAACCCACTAGGCGACAATCGCACCCCATGGGCAACGGCATAGGACTGATATAATGATTTTATCAGTTTTATTCATAGAATAGTTTGTTGGTTTTTGAGCACTTTTATTAGTGTTTTATTGTGTTTTTATTGTTTGTGCACGTAAAATGCAAGAAGGAGCAAAAAGAAGATCCTAAAGGACACCAAAAAGAGGAGTTAAAGTAGGAAGAGGGGCGCCGCAGCGTGCCAAAGAGACGTTGCAGCGCGTGCCTTGTTTTTCAGCCAGAAACGGCCTAGCTACAGGCTGCAGCTCAACAAATAGGCACTGCAACGCTTTTGCCAGGTCTAGAAGCAGCCTGACTGTAGGCTGTAGAGCCCCAATCTTCCGCTGTAGCCTGCTCCCCAGTTCCCCTTGCCCAGAAAATAGAGGCGCTGCAGCGCTCAAGCGAAGACTTGGGCTTCATTTCAACACACCACCTTCTAGAGGTGCAATGCCATTTACACCCGTTGCAGCACCCGACCACGTGGATTGCGATTTGTTTAGCTGAAAATCAGCTGGTTTGGAGGGGTATAAAAGGGAAACTTACTAAGACTTGAGGAGAGCCTATGGAGACCCAAATTTCAGATACTCGACAGAGTAAACTTCAAGGTTTTTAAGGGTTTTTAGTGGAGATTCAAAGAGATTGAAGATTTGGGAGCTTGTTCTCCAACTAGTTCTTCCTCCTGCTACTTTCCACTCTCTTTTTAGCATTTGAACTTGTATTTGGTCTTTGAATTTGTGCTTGAACATGAGTTTGATGTTTGTTTCGAATTTGGCTAGGGATTTGGGAAGTTTGATGTCTAGCTAAACTTTTATTCTAGGGGGTATGATATAGTTCAATGAGCCTATATTTTGAATATTTGAATGCTTATAGATTGAATCCCATTTTGAATCATTTGTTTTTTTCTATGCTTTTTCCTAATGTAATTATTCATTAAATTAGAGTTACTAGATGTGAAAAATTGGATTTGAGAGAGTTAATTTCACATATTGAGATTTGGAAAACACAATCCATTATAATTTTAAGTTCGGGAGACTAATATAACTTGAGTAATCACTAAAGTGGGTTTTGCTTAATGATGTTTAATTGATCAATTTACTAAGGATATTATTTTGGTTAATTTTAGCATATTATTTTACTTGGTGCACAGGAGAGGGAGTAAAATTAACATTAGAACCTATGATTGATGATTTGAATGAAATCGGTTAACAAATCTTGAATTGGAAAAACATAATTTAATCAAGTGAAATATAAACCCCGAGCTTCACATACCATTGATTTCCCTTCAATCCATCTCTTCATTTGCATTTGTTTACTTTATTTTTGTTTAAATTAGTTGCTTAATTTAGAATACTTTCAAATTTATGATTGTCTAGTTAAAGTTGGGAGTATTGTAGTTGTGGTTTTTAGCTAAATTTGGATAAGAAATAATCCTCGTGAGACGATACTTCATTCACACACTTTATTACTTAAGCACGACTCATACACTTGTGAGATTACATGCAACATTTACCTCCCGCATCGCCCGCCCCGACACAGTCGTCCACGTCACGATCTCGGAGATCTATCCCCACAGATCTTCGCCAATTGTTGCTAGCACTAGTTGAGGAGCCACCACCATTGTAGCGATCTGGAAGTGAAACCGGCATGGTTGGAGACGATGTTGGTTGGGTGGCTGATGAGGCTTGAGATGATGTGGTTAGGTGGCCGACGAGACCCACGGCCACCACGAGATGATCTTACATTTTTTTTCCCATTATTTTCAAGTATGATTGTGCGTGTGTTCTATTTTAATTTAGTGTATCTTTTTAATCTAGACCATTGAAAATAAACCACCAAAAAAAAAATTTCTCATTGATGGGGTAAAATTAGTTGGTCTTATTGTAGAATTGGCCCCAAAAAAATGCTAAAGAAAAAATAATGCATTTTAGAAAAATTCACATCCCCGAATACACGTAGTAGGTGCTTCAAAACTAGTCGTTGGATACAGCTCAAACAAAATTTCCCATCATTTTAATGCGTGATATAGAGACTTGCATGTAGGTAGCGATTGTGCTTTTTCATTTCTACTAATTAACGGTGTGTTTGCCACGCTATTTTAATAGTTATTATTATCGTCTAATATTATATCTGATTAATTGGTCCACTATTCAAGTGAAAATATTTAAATGCTTTATTATTTTATCACAATTCAACTTAAATTTGAATCTAAATTAAATTTTTAGAAATTAGTTCACATTTATTTCCTACTTTTTCAGTATTCAAATGGCACATTTAATATGTATAATCATGCGTCAATAAATTTCACACTACATGTAAAAATGTCTCTCCCCCCCCCCCTCAACACGAAAGATGAACAATTTACACTTAATATAATAATTTCTTTAAGAGTTTCAGTTTTTATGCAATAGGGATGCGATAATCTCTGTTAAATTTCAAAAATCATTCCTCAATTTCAGTATTAGGGAACAAAACTATCAAAAAAATTAAAGTTCAAGGATTAATTTACCACAATTAATACTTCAAACATCAAAATGATTGAATGTTCATATAGTTCGGGACTAAACGAACGAATTATCCAACAAAATGTACATACCACTATTAGTATTATTTTTCTCTCTCTTTCATCTGGTGAAAGAATCCGAGGGTTGTTAGGGTTAGATTCGTCTTCCCATTATGAAATGCCTAGGTCACGATGACCAACGAGCCAACGAGCAATGAGAATCAAACCGTGGTCCGTTGACCTTTAGACTTTGGTTTTGCTTGTCTGTTGACTCCATTATCCAATGACGAATATCGAAGCATGATTCATCAATCACTTGACGTGGGTTCCATGATCCCGAATGAGTCGATTAATTTCATTTTTACTCGACTTATAATCAATTGACATCAAACCATGGTCTATTGATTATTCACTATTCATTCATTAGCTTAGATGCTAACCAAACTTGGGCCCGCCCTAACGTCCAATTCTTCATCCTTGCATTGAAAGACCGATGAACGTCAAACCATAGTCCAACAACCACTCGACATGTGTCATGTTCGACTTGACAATTGGCTTTGTTTTACAAACATCGAACATTGATGTTTGATTGTCCAACATCCGATTCTCAATACTCTATATGAAGGACCTACGAACGTCAAACAGTGGTCCATTGATTACTCAATATCGGTCTCATTGACCTTCTAAAGCCCATAAGATTACTAAGTGTTTTGATTAGCTCAACGTCTGACTCAACATGATGAACGACGAAAGATGACCCTTCATTACCCGATGCGTGCCCAATCTGTCTATTACAAATACTGCTTAGTTCATTGTTCGACACTCTCCTTGAACAAACGATGAATGATGGAAGATCGATTTCCATAACTGCTAAGCCCATGATCAATCATGGCCCATGTTCTTATATACATTCCGAATTATCAGGGTAGTGGGAAATCGCCCACTACTATCCTAAAAATCTGGATAAATTACTTTTCCTCTATAAATAAAGGAAGACCCACTCATATTTAAGGATCCTCTGGATCTTCCTCCCTTTCCCTTACTGAAACTCTGTCCAATTTTCCCCAGAAACTTGTAACCTTGTACTCACATTCAAACGTAGTAAAAACTCAAAACTCAGAGGACGTAGCATGATTTTTTGACTTTCGGTGTTATTGTTTTTATAACTTTCTTATTGCTTTATCATCTTATGTTTTTCACCTTACGATTGCTGTATAATTTTCATATATAATATCTAAGGACTTTAATAGTTTCAATTTGCTTATTTTCATATAATGTAACCTGCGTTAGAATTTGAACATAGATTTTTAGTTTTTACAAGGTTGTGATTGTGAAATAGGAGATTAGCGCACTTCCTTTACTGGTCTTCCATTTTTTTTTCTTTCTTTTTTTTCTTTTTTTTTTTTGGGGGGGGAGTTGGTTGGTTCACTTACGTACACTTAATTTTATGTGGTGCCAGTACGAGTATTATTAAATGCCGTAGTGCACTGCGAAATGGCCGTCAGCCTCAACCAACCAAAATCAAAAGTTTGCTTCTTTTCTTTCTTTTTTTTTTTTTCCTTCACTTTTTTTTTACCTACTAGTTAGCCAGTGTGTGGAAAAAATAAATAAAATAAAAAACATAAATTAACGAATTAAATAAATTAAAAAAATTGATTAGAATTGAGAGAGTTGTAATAAAACTGTTCAAATATGGATGCATTTGAAAATAACGTTTTACTAAGGATAAAAGGGGAAAAAAATGAAATAAAAAACGAGGAAAGTGGAGGCTTTAGGTGAGCCGCCTTCTGGTCATTTGGGAAGAAAATGGAAGAAGGAAATAAGGAATAGAAGATTACAGGAAGGACACGTGGCCAAAGATGAGGGTAGACGAAAATAGGTTAAAGATTAAAGATTAGAGATATAATTATTTATAAAGTTTCAAATTTCAAGAGAAGACAGACAAGTAAATAAACAAAGCAGAGAGAAGAGAAGGAAAAGAAATGGCGGAAGATTCAGAGACTCAAGAGCCATTGTTGGAGAAGACCAAGTACTTCCCCGATTGCCCGGGTTGTAAGGTTGAGCAGTACAAAGATTCACAGACAGGTTTTCCCTTTTTAGACATCTTCCGTATTTGGACTATCGTCCTCGCTAACGGTAATTAACTGCACTTTCTCTTATTTAATTCAATTCAATCCAATCAGATAGTTTTATATATATATATATATATATTTATATATATATTTATATATATTTTGTCTAAGTTTAAATTTAGATTTACATTGTTTCAGACAGTTTGATGTTCTTTTGTGCGAAAAGGAACAAAGTCAAATCCTGTATGTTTGTTTTGATTTTCTGTGCTTGTTTTTTACTTTTTTTTTTACACGAAGAACATAGAAAGCTTAAATGGTTGTCAATTTTAGTGTTTTGTCATTTTATATATTTTTAACAAAGTTCATTGGATTTTCTGCTCACGGTTTACTCATTACTGTGTCTGAAAAGTGGCAAATAAAAATATAAATATTTGTCACTATTTTGGTATCTATTAAAAAAAATCCTGTAGGATAAATTTTTATGGGAATCATAGAGTTGAAGAGTAGTTAAACTTATCTTTTATTTCTTCTTCTTTTTTTTTTTTTTTGTTTTTTTTTGTTTTTTCAGCTTTGCCAATATCCTCGCTTTTTCCTTTCCTCTATTTCATGGTGAGTTTTTTTTTTTTTTTTTCCCCTGTAACCTTAATTTGTGAAGTTTATGTTTATGTTTATTTTGTTTTGTTTTGTTTTGTTTTTTTTTCTGGCCAGAACTGTTGCTATCCAACACTACTTTGTCTCCCTAAGTAGTACTAGTTACAGATATGTTAAGCAGGGATCTGAGTTGTCGGGACTTTTATAGCTGAAAGCTGAAAAGTTCTTCTTCTTCTTTAGGATGCGTTTGCACTTCAACTCCAATTGGAGGATTTTTTATTTTTTTTTGGAAATGAGTGAATATTTGGAAATGTATGTGTTGGCTGAAAATGATCTGTAATAGTTAAATAAGGTAAAACCTTGAAATAGGTTCTAAAAAAAATGATGTAGCTCTTGTTTCGTTTCTTTTCTTATTGTGAGTATTTTAATACAAGAATTAAAAAATAAAAAAGTTATGAACTTTTAAAGTTTGAATATTGTGAAAATGCAAGAGATTTAGATATCTGTATTTAAAATTGAGTTACTTTTGAAGAAAAAGACAAACATTTCAATAACTCCAACTTGAGTTGGATTGCCAATCGACCCCGAGCTTGTGCATAGTTCGTCGGTTAGAGATGGAAATTTTAAGTTGAAGTTGGTTGACTTTTCTAAAATTAGTTATAAATTTTGTTGACTTTTCAAAAAAAAAAAACTAAAATGAAAAGGTAAAGTTTAGGTTTTTTTATTTTTATTTTAAAATTTTTACTGTTGTGGTTGTAGTTTTTGTTGTTATTTGGTTTTTCCTCGTCTAAATTCCGAAATTTGGGTTGCATAATACATATTATACTTTTATTTGGAACATAAGTTTGAAAAGTGAATTATAAAAAAATTTGATTCCAATTGAGAATCTTTTTGGATTGATGTTCACGACAGAGATAAAGTGAATTTATTAGGGATTTCGTAACAGTGAAAATTTTAAGTAATTTTCTTTAAAAAAAAAAAACTTTTTAAACCAATGTGCCAAACAATTTTTGTGAAACAAAATTTTGGATGCATCATGGTTGCGTGAGGAGAAAAACCAAATCAAGTTCAAGCTCTAACCAGATCATTTTCATTTTCCACATTTTAAGTACAGACATAATGTTGAAAAGCATAAACAAAATGAGTTGCTCAATTCAGGAATGCCGTAGAGCAAAATTAATTGTTGGAGGTTCATCTTATGTGCTGCCTGGTGTTCTATTGGCAGCAGCGGAGCTAGACTTGTAGTTCAGTGGGAGCGTGTACTAAAATTAAGTACCGTATGATAACTTTGTTTTCAATACGATTACATGAGATAATTAACTTTAAGTTTAGGTAAATAGGAAAAATCACAAAATTTTTACACCTCCTCACTTAGCACAACGTAATTCCATCCCTGTCTATTGCCTTTGGTTTATGACGTTGTCAGTCTTTGCCATTTTCATAGTTCCAACTAGTTTTTTCTTCATAAGAAAACTTAGGTAATTACCTTTTGGACTTGAATGTTTGGTAGGATGGAAAAAGGGAAGTGGGAGGAGGGGTAATTGGAGAATGTTGAGGTAGCTTGTTTGGTAAGAAGGAAAATAGGAGGGAA
Source organism: Ficus hispida (assembly GCA_025413025.1). NCBI lineage: Eukaryota > Viridiplantae > Streptophyta > Magnoliopsida > Rosales > Moraceae > Ficus > Ficus hispida. The sequence continues at coordinate 2,328,915 of CM046364.1, read as the reverse complement.
AGGAAAAGAGGGTAGATAAAAACTTTAGTGGAGCCTCCCAAATTTTAATCATCATTAATCGTCGTTTGCAGATAAGGGATTTGCATATTGCTAAAAGAGAGGAAGATGTTGCCTACTATGCCGGTTATGTAGGTGAGGTTATTTTCATTGATCATCTTTTGTTTTTGCTTATTTGAAGCTGTCCTAGTAACCCGAACTTTAAATCTTTGAAGGCTCTTCGTACATGCTCGGGAGAGCTTTGACATCCGTTCTCTGGGGAATAATTGCTGATCGCTTTGGTCGAAAACCGGTCATAATTATTGGGACTGTCACAGTGTTAGTAACCATAATCTCTCCTTCAATCATGATTCATGCCTCTGAAATATGTTTGGGTTTTGACATATATGTTTGGTATCTCTAACTATAATTTCGTTTTCAATAATTTTGTTTATCTACTCAGGATTATTTTCAACACTCTCTTTGGCCTTAGTGTGAACTATTGGATGGCCATTGCTACAAGATTTCTTCTCGGAGCTTTGAATGGTTTACTTGGACCGATTAAGGTATAATTATGTTCCGTATATGATTAGCAGTGGTGCGGTTATTTTTCAGCTTCTCCCCCCTTCGATATGGTTTTAATCTAATTTGATCTTTTTGTGTTGAATTTTAGCTGACATGATTTAACTTCTTGTCATGACCAGGCGTATTCGATTGAAATCTTTCGGGAAGAATACCAATCACTAGGAATGTCGACGGTGGGATTTAATGACCTATGTCTAGTGCAAGTTTTGAGCATTATTCGATCATCAAAGTTACTGATACTAAGTGATACATTTGCAGATTAGTACAGCATGGGGTATTGGATTGATCATCGGTCCGGCAATTGGAGGCTTCTTTGCCCAGGTACTTCAATTCATTGTTTTCTTATTGAGGAAAAATATCTAGGAAAAAGTAGAATATTATTTGCCAACCGGGGAGAAAGATCTACATAAGATAAAGACTGATTTGAGATTTGTACTTAAGAGATAGACCAAAGCCTCGGCTACTTCAACCGAAAAAAGGGCGACCCCATATTCAAACCATCTCCTCAGCTCCACCGGGAGTCTGGGCCCTTCTCAAAGTCTGTAAGTTTGTCTTCAAGATCTTTCTGACGCTCACAAGTTCCGGAAGATATCAATGTCTATAAATTTAGCATTAACCGGTTAGCATCATCAAAAACCCTGCAAGAAAACTGAAATATGCCTTTGTTGAATGTAGGTTCGTAATTTTTGGTTAATGAAGATTAGTCTGGATCTACGCAAGCGTATTACTAGTTTTTATCACATGACAATCATGTAGCATCTTTAGCTCTGTCCATAAATAGTTGTTGAATGTGGATTTCTCTTTGACAAACAAATTGAAGGAGTGTTCATTATCTTTTGTCCTCCTGACATAATTTTAATATTTTGGCCTGGAATATTTTTGTTCAGCCAGCGGAGAAGTATCCGAGTATATTTTCTAAAAACTCATTCTTTGGAAGGTAATCTTTTTAGTTTTTTTAAATATGGTGCGTTTTGTCTTATTTGGCGTCATGGGATTTCATTGTTATTCCACGATCATCTTATGAATCCTTTATGCAGGTTTCCATACTTCTTGCCCTGCTTTTGCATATCAGTTATTGCAGCTGTTTCGTTGGTTGTTACTTTATCGCTTCCGGTACATATCTTATCTTATTCCTCGAATTTTCATTAAACCTCGTCTTAATTGTCAAATATTTGTTATTGAAATAGAATTTGGTTCTTTTGGTCCCTCGATAAACAAATAGTGTATGATAAGTAAACACACACGCATAGATTCAGACAATGCACATTTGAATTTCTTCACATAATAATATGAGTGTCTCCTCCTTATCTTCCGGTCCTATTACTTTCGGAACCACTGTCATTTGGGCTTTTGCTTATTAGTGACTTTTCCATCTTAAAAACAGAGGACAATTAGCTTGTATATGTAATTTTATATATATTTTTTTAAATTCAAATTCAACATTGGAGTTATACTGTAATGAAGTTTCATGCTCATGAAATTACTTGACGTTGCACGAATTGTGACCCGTGATCATGTTCCACAGTGTCCAATGTCGCCATGATCAAATATCTAAAGTTTCCGTTGTAAGTTTTGTCAAAATCAAACATCAAGTGGGACTGATATCACCTTTTAAATATGATGTAACATGTATTTACTTTTTGGAGAGTCTCTTTTCATGCCACAATTGGCTAAAACTACCATCTAATATAGCTGATTTGTTGCAGGAGACATTACACAAGCCCCACGGAAAAGAAAGATCATGTTTTGATTCCTTTGACTCGTTGGAAACTGCTCATTTTCCGACTGATGCAAATGAAAGTACAGAAAAAACTGAGGGGGATCCAAAACCCAAGAAAAGTCTCTTTAAGAATTGGCCCTTAATGTCTTCAATCATTGTTTATTGTCTTTTCTCACTTCAGGATATGGCATACACTGAGGTATTTCTCATATCTCAATTAGCTTTGAGAAACACAACATTTTTCGGTCTTTAAATGTGTGTAGGGATTTATGCTGTACACATTTATATATATATATATATATATATGCATGCCAGTGTAAGTAGCCGGTTAGATAAAATTATTGTATAATCTGCTATTGTAGATGCATGCATTCTTCTTTTTCACGTATTAGTAATTTACTTTGTCGGAAAGTAATTGTGAATCTCTCTGTTTTTGTTTTTTTAAATTTCATTACCGGTTGAAGTGGATGGACATCTTTCCGTTTGTTTCTATATCCACTCTTCTAATTGTGGTGTATGTGGCAAACACATTTCTTTCTATAGATATTCTCATTATGGGCTGTGAGTCCTCAAAAATTTGGGGGTTTGGGTTATACAACGGAGACTGTCGGTGAAATTCTTGCCATCTCGGGTAAGCATTCGAATGTTTTCATAATCATTGTATCCGTCTGTGATATGCATATGGCGTCACAAAACCTGCTTATGGAAACTGTGTCATATTCACCATTTCAGATTTATAAATTTGATCCTTTATCCAGTGCCTCGAACATATTCCAAAGTTCGTAGTCGTTGCTGATTTTTAATTTCATAGTATCTTTCCTGTTACACAGCGATTGCATTTTACTTCGAGTCCAATTGAACAAGCAATTTT
>CM046364.1:2201332-2325663 GCA_025413025.1 Ficus hispida | reverse complement strand
GTTGTCCGTCGATTGCGGAATCGTCTAAGCGTTCCGACGCCGTGGATGCAACCGGAGACTGCGTTGCGAAGCTGATCGAGGTGAGTTTTGTTGCCGAAAATTTAAATTTTTATTTTTGCTCACACTAACACCTGCTGGCAGGCACTCTGTCTGGCATTTGCCGGGAACTCGGCTGCTAGGGCGTTTTCTATTTCGGGCGCAAGATGATATCAAGCTCGCGGAGCTGATGGCCGAGAACGCACGGAACGCCGAGTCGGAGGCGAAGGCTGCTCGGGATGCAGCATTGGCGGCCACTAAGGCAGCGGAGGAGAAAGCCCGAGCCGCCGAGGAGAGGGCGCGGTCCTCGGAGAACAGAGCCACGCGTGTCTGAGTCTGCTCGGCAAGGGATGGAGTCAACCTTACAGCAGGTGCGGGCCGAGCTTGATGCCGTGCGGGCCGAGCACGCACGTTACCTCCAGGTTGCAATGCCTGTTGCCCTCGAGGAGGCGAGAGTTCAGGCCGTCGAGGACTTCCTCGGCTCGGAGGACTTTAGCAACCGTCTCGTGGCCGAGTACCAGGAGGGTATGAGGGACATGAAGGCCGGTTTCCGGGCGGCCAATCCAACTTTGGTCGACGTGAACTGGGCTTTCGTCCCCGAGGAGTCAGGGGAGACGGCCGTCGGGGACGTGCCCGAAGAGGGGGAAGTGTCTGGTGCTACACCAGTCACCGAGCAGTCCGAGCCGCCCGTCGTTATTATTGACGACGCAGACCAGCCGGATCAGGCCCCTCAAGAGCGGCCGGGGAGGCGCCTTCCGAGGACGCACAGCAGGCCGCGCAAGTCGGTGGGTTTCACACTTCCCGGCCAACACGACTAGTCGGCCCGGCCCTGTATATTTATTATTATTATATACATATATATATATATATATATATATTTTTTTTTTTGGGGTCTGGGGGTGCCCAATTTGTACCCCCCTCCTTTTGATATATACAAGCACTTTTGTTTTTGTTTGTTATTTTTGTTTCTGTATCTTCAACACCCTCCCCCTGGCCGGTTTGGGCGTGATTCGCCCAAGTCGACCTTTGTTTCTCGTCATCTTGTCGTCCGAGAACCACAAGAGTTGGCCCGTGAGGGCTGGTGGTCTTGGTCGGGCCAGCCTGTTGGTGAGTGCCCGGTCACGGACTTATTCCCGTGGTCCGAGAACCACGGGAGCCGCATGGTGGTCCTGGTCGGGCACGCCTGTCGGTGAGTGCCCGGTCATGGGACTGGGTCCCGTGGTCCGAGAATCACGGGAGCCGCATGGTGGTCCTGGTCGGGCTCGCCTGTTGGTGAGTGCCCGGTCATGGGACTGGGTCCCGTGGTCCGAGAACCACGGGAGCCGTATGCTGGTCCTGGTCGGGCACGCCTGTTGGTGAGTGCCCGGTCATGGGACTTGGTCCTGTGGTCCGAGAACCACGGGAGCCGCATGGTGGTCCTGGTGGGCACGCCTGTTGGTGAGTGCCCGGTCATGGGACTTGGTCCTGGTCGGGCACGCCTGTTGGTGAGTGCCCGGTCATGGGACTGGGTCCCGTGGTCCGAGAACCACGGGAGCCGTATGCTGGTCCTGGTCGGCACGCCTGTTGGTGAGTGCCCGGTCATGGGACTTGGTCCCGTGGTCCAAGAACCACGGGAGCCGTATGCTGGTCCTGGTCGGGCACGCCTGTTGGTGAGTGCCCGGTCATGGACTTGGTCCTGGTCGGGCACGCCTGTTGGTGAGTGCCGGTCATGGGACTTGGTCCGTGGTCCGAGAACCACGGGAGCCGCATGCTGGTCCTGGTCGGGCACGCCTGTTGGTGAGTGCCCGGTCATGGGACTGGGTCCCGTGGTCCGAGAACCACGGGAGCCGTATGCTGGTCCTGGTCGGGCACGCCTGTTGGTGAGTGCCCGGTCATGGGACTTGGTCCCGTGGTCCGAGAACCACGGGAGCCGTATGCTGGTCCTGGTCGGGCACGCCTGTTGGTGAGTGCCCGGTCATGGGACTTGGTCCCGTGGTCCGAGAACCACGGGAGCCGTATGCTGGTCCTGGTCGGGCACGCCTGTTGGTGAGTGCCCGGTCATGGGACTGGGTTTTGAGTTCCGAGGACAGCGAGAACTGTTGGTGAACGTCATTATCATTGTTAATCGAGTTTTACAAAAAGGGTCCACAATTCGAAATTACTGGTAGAAGCGCTTCAGGTGGTCAGCGTTCCATGGGTGGCCGAGCGGCTTGTCCTCGTGGTCGGTTAAGCGGTAAGTTCCTGGTCGGACCACCTCCGTTATTCGGTAGGGTCCGTCCCATTTGGGCCAAAGACCCAGACCGGGCTCTTGCACAATCACCTTCTTCATCACCAGATCCCCGACTTGGAAGGTCCTCGGCCGATATTTCTTGTTGTAGTATCTCGCTACGACCTGGTTGCGAGCTGCAGTGCGAATCAGTGCCTGTTCGCGCTTTTCTTCCACCAGGTCGAGCTCGAGTGGTATCTGATCGGCGTTGGCTTCCTCGTCGTAGTTCTCCGTTCTGAAGTTCGGTAGTCCGATTTCGACAGGGATGACGGCTTCCACCCCGAAGGCCATGGCAAAGGGCGTTTCCCCGGTGGCCGCGCGCTTGGTTGTGCGATATGCCCAGAGCACCCGAGGCAACTCGTCAATCCAAAGCCCCTTGTGCTTCTCAAGGTTCTTCTTCAGGTTTTCCTTGATGGTCTTGTTGGCCGCTTCCACCTGCCCATTGGACTGCGGGTGCCCGGGAGAGGAGAACACCTTCTTGATCCCATACTCGTCGCAGAGCGCGTCGAATTTATTTCCGAATTGCTTCCCGTTGTCCGTGACCACGGTGTGGGGAGTCCGAACCGGCAGATTATTCCTTTCCACAGGAAGCTTGTACACTTTGCTTCCGTCTGCTGTGCCAATGGTTCCGCCTCGACCCACTTTGTTAGGTAATCTATTGCCACAATGCAATATCGAAGTTGCGATCGGGCCATAGGGAGTGGTCCGATCAGGTCGATGGCCCATTTCGCAAACGGCCACGCGCATACCACCGAGGTGAGCTTCTCAGGGTGAGTTTTGATGGAGCGGGCGAATTGTTGGCACTTCAAGCATTTCTGGGAGAACTCCCTAGCGTCTTTGCCCATGGTGGGCCAGTAGTACCCCTGCCGTAGACACTTGAACGCTAGGGCTCTCCCCCCTGAGTGGTTTCCGCAGACCCCGCTGTGTACTTCCTTCATAATGTACTCGGCCTCGGATGGCCCCACACACCGCTGGTAGGGTGCGGAATGTCCCCGGCGGTAGAGTCTCCCGTTGATCAATGTGTACCGGGCCGACATGTTCCGTACCCGTCGGGCTTCTTCTCGGCTGTCGGGGAGCTCTGATTGGGAGAGGTACCGGATGATTGGGTCCATCCATGTTGGGGCGTTCTCGGCGATGAGGAGCTGCTCGGCCCTCTCGGTACTCGGCCGGTCAAGTTTTAGGATTGGGAAGGAGACAGTTCCTTCGAGATCGCTCCCGGAGGCCAGTCGAGCAAGGGCGTCCGCCTCGACGTTCTCGGCGCGCGGGATCCTTGTCAGCCGATGGCTCGAAAATTGGGCAAGGAGGGATTTAACCTTCTCCAAGTACTCCGCCATCCGTTCCTCCCTTGCTTGGAATTCTCCCGCGATTTGGTTAACCACGAGCATGGAGTCGCTGAATATTTCGACGTTCTGCACTCCGAGTTCTCGGCCAACTCGAGTCCAGCAACGACGGCCTCGTATTCCGCCTCATTGTTGGATGCTTTGAAATTGAAGCGCAACGCCTGACTAGTTTTGAAATCGTCCGGGCTTACTAGTACGAGGCCTGCTCCGGAGCCCCAGAGCAGGAGGAGCCATCTACGAACAGCTTCCAACTTTTAAGGGACTCGGGAGACGTGGAGCACCTCTCGGCCGGAAGGGCTTTCGTACGTTCCGGGAGTTCCGTGAACTCTTGGACAACTTGCGGTGGCGCCGAGAACTCGGCTACAAAGTCGGCCAATGCCTGTGCCTTGATCGCGGTCCGGGGGACGTATTCTATGTCGAACTCTCCGAGCTCGATCGCCCACTTGGCGAGTCGTCCCGACAACTCAGGGTTTTGCAGAACCTGACGGAGCGGGTAGCTGGTCGGGACGCGTATCGGATGTCCTTGGAAGTAGGGGCGTAGCTTGCGGGCCGCCGAGACCAATGCTAGCGCGAGCTTCTCCAGAGGGGGGTATCTTTCCTCGGCTCCCTGGAAGGCCTTACTGCTGTAGTAGACCGGGTGCTGTGTCTTGTCTTCTTCTCGCACAAGGACGGCGCTCACGGCCTTGTCTGAGACGGCGAGGTAAGCGTGCAGCGCTTCACCGGGAAGGGGCTTCGACAGCAGCGGCGAAGCCGCCAGGTACTCTTTCAGACCCATGAAGGCAGCCTGGCACCGGTCGTCCCAGGTAGGCTTACCCTTGGTCTTCAGAGCTTGGAAGAATGGGTTGCACTTATCCGTGGACTTCGATACGAACCGGGAGAGGGCCGCAATCATCCCCGCAAGTCTCTGAATCTCCTTGGTGGTCCGAGGGGGTTGCAAGTCGATCACGGCTTGGACCTTAACGGGGTTTATCTCAATTCCCCGGTGGTTTACCATGAACCCGAGGAATTTTCCGGACCCTACGCCGAATGCGCACTTCTCGGGGTTGAGCTTCATCCTGTACTGGCGCAGGATGGCGAAGCAATCTCGTAGGTCCTTGATATGGTCGCCGCTCTGCCGACTCTTCACTAACATGTCGTCCACATACACCTCCATGGACTTCCCCATCAACGGGGCGAACATTTTGTTCATCAGCCGTTGATAGGTCGCTCCTGCATTCTTTAACCCGAACGGCATGACCTGGTAGCAGTATAGCCCCCGGTCAGTGGTGAATGCTGTCTTCGCCTGATCGGCCCGGCTCATGGGTATTTGGTTGTACCCGGAGTAAGCATCCATGAAGCTAAGCAGCTCATGTCCCGCGGTTGCGTCAACGAGTTGGTCTATTCTGGGGAGGGGGAAGCAATCCTTCGGGCATGCCTTGTTCAGGTCGGTATAGTCTATGCACACGCGCCACTTCCCAGAAGTCTTCTTGACCAGCACTACGTTGGCCAACCATTCCGGGTAGGTTACTTCTCGAATGAACCCGGCCGCCAGCAGCTTCCGCACTTCGTCGTTTATGGCCTTGTACCGCTCCGGGTTGAAGGCCCTTCTTCTTTGAATCACTGGCTTGTGCCGGGGATCGACGTTAAGATGGTGGCACATCACAGTTGGGTCAATCCCAGGCATGTCCTCGTGTGACCAGGCGAACACGTCCTTGTGTTCCCGGAGCATGTCCTCTAAAGCTTCTAGGGTGCTCGGCTCCAAGCCCGAGCCGAGCATCACGGTCTTCTCGGGTGACTCGGGGTCTAGCTCGAATTGAACCAGCGCCTCACCGGGGTAGGCGCGGACCTCCTCCTCCGGAAGCCTTGGGTCAAGGTCACCCAGGCTTGCGGCCGCTTTGTCGGAGAAGTCAGCTTTATCGATGGCGATGATGGTGGCTACCACAGTTGTGGCGGGGGTCCGGCACACCTTGTTTACCGCCTCCATGTAGCACTTGCGGGCACCCTCCTGGTTCCCGCGAAAGATACCCACTTTCTCACCAACGGGGAACTTCATGGCTAGGTGGTAGGTAGAGACCACCGCCTTTAGCGCGTTGAGGGTCGGGCGTCCTAGGATGACGTTGTAGACCGACGGTCGGTCTACAACAATGAATTCCACCATCCTAGTCACCCTTACCGGGCCGTCCCCGATCGTAACCGGGAGGCAGACGGTGCCGGCGGAGTGCACACAGTCACCGGCGAACCCGTACAGTGGTGTCTGAGCGGGTGTCAGAACAGCCCCATCAATCTTCAACTTCATAAACGCGTCCATAAACATTATGTCGGCGGAGCTCCCGTTGTCGACCAGGACGCGTCGAATAACGTTGTCGGCTACTCGGATTTCACCTACCAACGCGTCGTTGTGGGGGTGGAGCAACCGATCGGCTTCATCGTCCGCGAACGTGATGGTAGTATTGCTCTGGCGGCATATCTTTGATATGTGCTCCGCCATGTTTATGTGCTCCCCACGAGTTAGCCGCCTAGCCTCACGGGTGTAGGCCCTCCGGCTGCTGGCCGTATCGCCGGTGGCGGTGCCACCGAAGATGGTGTGGATGATGTGCTCCTCCCCGCGCTTGCCTTCCCGGTCACCGGGGACCGTGTTCCGCCTTGTGCTCGGGCCAGCCGGGGTGATCACCCTTTCGACGAACTCTCGCAGATGGCCCTCGCGTATCAGCGATTCGATCTGGTCCTGGAGTTGCACGCAATTCCTTGTACTGTGACCGACATCCTTGTGGAAGTGGCAGTACTGGCTCTGGTCTCTGCGAGCGCGCTCGGTCCTGAGGGGTGGCGGGTCCCGGAGTAGCCCCTTGCCTGACACCTGTGTCAGGACGTTCTCAATAGTGGTCACCAGCGGGGTGTACTGGTGGAACTTCCTCTGCGGCGCAGGGCGAGGGGGAGCCTCCGCTCGGTTGTCCCTAACCGGCGTTTTCCCCCTCTCACGCCGGGCACGATCGGCGGCATTTCTCTCTGCCCTTCTCCCCGAGGACCTCGGCTGTTCTCGGCCGCTGGGTCCCCGTGTTTGGTCATCTCCCCCTCGTTCTCGGATCTCTAATCCTCGTCCTCGGACGTACTCATCGGCCTCCGCGTGCCTCCAAGCGATGTTCCTTAGCTGGGCGAAGGTAGGCGGCCTGTCGTAGGCCAGCGTCCAGACGAGACGGGCGTCCTTGACACCTTCTCGGAATGCTTGGATTAGTACGTCGTCGGCGCAATCTTCAACCTGTACAACGGCCGTGTCGAAGCGCTCCAGAAATTTCTTCAGTCTCTCGCCCTCGCGTTGCTTGACGCTGAACAGGTGGGAGGCGCCTAGCTTCCTGGCGCGGGAACCCAGGAATGCGGCCGAGAACAAACTCGACAGCTGTCGAAAGCTGCCAACCGAGCCAGGGGAGAGTCTTCGATACCACTGCCGGGCCGCCCCGGTCAGGGTGAGGCAGAAGGACTTGCAGAGTGCAGCTTCATTGGCACTCTGGATCAGCATGTGCGCCCGATAATTTTCTAGGTGCTCGTCTGCGTCAGTGGACCCATCATAAGATGGCACAGCCGGCATCTTGAATCTGCTCGGGTATGGGGCTTCCATGATGTCCGCAGTGAACGGCGGGTCGGCTGCTCCGATGGGTTCGAACCCGTGCTGCTGGCCGACCAGCCTGTCAAGCTGCCGCTGGATGTGGTCTAGGCGGCTTTGTCCGCGGTCTTCTCGCGGTCTGCGGTTTTCTCGGTCCCCACGGTCTTCTCGGGGTCCGCGGTCTCCTCGGGTAGGCTCCATGGACGTGTCTCGGCCCAAGCGGCGGTAGATCTCCGGGCGGCCCAACCGGTCGAAGACGGACGTGTTCCCCAGGGCGGCTATGGTGTCCTCTGGGCTCCGATCGTCGGGATCCCTCGCCGGAGGAGGCTGCTCGGCTGGTCCGGAGTCGGCTTCTCGGGTGTGCCGGCTTCTCGAGCGTACTCAGACGGGCTCGTCGCCTTCTCGGTGCTGCCTGCCGAGGTTCTCTCGTCTCGGCTGGTCGCTGTCGCGGTCACCCGATGGGGCAGGGTCGCGGCGCCTGCCAGCAGGTCTGGGGGGGGCCTACTAGGCGTGGACTCGGCTTCCTCCTCATGTGCTCGGGGCAGTTGGACATTGTGGGATTCTCGAATGGCTTCCATGAGCACCTGGACAGTCTGGGTTAGTGCCTGGACGTTCCCGGTCAGGACTTCCGTTGCTGTCGGTCGCCGCTGCGTCCGGGCCCCGCCGCGGCGCTGGGTCTGTCGGGTTCCCCGGGAGTTCGAAGGGATCGTGTTGTCTTGTTCCTGGACCTCTTGGTTTCCGTGCTCGTCCATAGCGCGCACAATGACGGTGCAAGGTTGTTGAATGCTGGAAAGGCGAAGGCCCTCCTTCTAGCGCCAAAATGTTGATGCCAGAAATGGTTCCGGCAACAACACCCAGTGTAGTCGGGTAATCGGATCAGGTCTGGTCAGTCGCTCTGCCGCCGGTCACCTGCAAAAAGGAAAGCACCTCGGAATGAGGGGGACACCGGTGTGGTGTCTGCCGCGGGCACTCCGATGCTTAAGTCAGTCCGGGAACTGGAGAGCAAGGGGAGAGGCAGAGCTTTCGGTAGATTAGATCATCGTACCTGAACTTGGAGATTTCCTCCCTATTTATAAGTGTTTGGTGGGTCAAGTGCCTGAATTGACCCGACCGGGGCGGCTACCGCAGACACCTAGGGGCTAGGCACCTCATAGACCCTCATGACCTGGGGGATTGGACAACTGAGGCTGTCCATCCCTGACACAACACTGGAGGTGGATAAACGTCCCATCGCTGCAGTCATCAGGGCAGGTAGTGGCAGGTGACGTGACCGGTGTCAGTGGTAGGTAGGGCGGCGTAGGTAATTGCGAAATGATGGCGTTGTGTGCTGGGGAGGGTTTCCCCTGGCCTGCAACGAGGGTCCCGGGAAGGCCGAGAACCTGGTCGAACTTATCGGCTACTCGAGACGGCCGAATAAGTTCTACAGGGAGCGAGGGACTCCGGATGTGCTCGGATGTGCTCGGCTACTCGGATGTGCTGGGCTACTCGGCAGATCCTCTAGGCGGAGTTCCCGGCCAGGTCTTCTCGGTGGCACAAATACCTTTCCCGGCGGTGTCCGTACGGTAAAACTGATTTGGCACTCAACAATTTTCATATATAATATCTAAGGACTTTAATAGTTTCAATTTGCTTATTTTCATATAATGTAACCTGCGTTAGAATTTGAACATAGATTTTTAGTTTTTACAAGGTTGTGATTGTGAAATAGGAGATTAGCGCACTTCCTTTACTGGTCTTCCATTTTTTTTTCTTTCTTTTTTTTCTTTTTTTTTTTTTGGGGGGGGGAGTTGGTTGGTTCACTTACGTACACTTAATTTTATGTGGTGCCAGTACGAGTATTATTAAATGCCGTAGTGCACTGCGAAATGGCCGTCAGCCTCAACCAACCAAAATCAAAAGTTTGCTTCTTTTCTTTCTTTTTTTTTTTTCCTTCACTTTTTTTTTACCTACTAGTTAGCCAGTGTGTGGAAAAAATAAATAAAATAAAAAACATAAATTAACGAATTAAATAAATTAAAAAAATTGATTAGAATTGAGAGAGTTGTAATAAAACTGTTCAAATATGGATGCATTTGAAAATAACGTTTTACTAAGGATAAAAGGGGAAAAAAATGAAATAAAAAACGAGGAAAGTGGAGGCTTTAGGTGAGCCGCCTTCTGGTCATTTGGGAAGAAAATGGAAGAAGGAAATAAGGAATAGAAGATTACAGGAAGTACACGTGGCCAAAGATGAGGGTAGACGAAAATAGGTTAAAGATTAAAGATTAGAGATATAATTATTTATAAAGTTTCAAATTTCAAGAGAAGACAGACAAGTAAATAAACAAAGCAGAGAGAAGAGAAGGAAAAGAAATGGCGGAAGATTCAGAGACTCAAGAGCCATTGTTGGAGAAGACCAAGTACTTCCCCGATTGCCCGGGTTGTAAGGTTGAGCAGTACAAAGATTCACAGACAGGTTTTCCCTTTTTAGACATCTTCCGTATTTGGACTATCGTCCTCGCTAACGGTAATTAACTGCACTTTCTCTTATTTAATTCAATTCAATCCAATCAGATAGTTTTATATATATATATATATATATTTATATATATTTTGTCTAAGTTTAAATTTAGATTTACATTGTTTCAGACAGTTTGATGTTCTTTTGTGCGAAAAGGAACAAAGTCAAATCCTGTATGTTTGTTTTGATTTTCTGTGCTTGTTTTTTACTTTTTTTTTTTACACGAAGAACATAGAAAGCTTAAATGGTTGTCAATTTTAGTGTTTTGTCATTTTATATATTTTTAACAAAGTTCATTGGATTTTCTGCTCACGGTTTACTCATTACTGTGTCTGAAAAGTGGCAAATAAAAATATAAATATTTGTCACTATTTTGGTATCTATTAAAAAAAATCCTGTAGGATAAATTTTTATGGGAATCATAGAGTTGAAGAGTAGTTAAACTTATCTTTTATTTCTTCTTCTTTTTTTTTTTTTTTTTGTTTTTTTTTGTTTTTTCAGCTTTGCCAATATCCTCGCTTTTTCCTTTCCTCTATTTCATGGTGAGTTTTTTTTTTTTTTTTTTCCCCTGTAACCTTAATTTGTGAAGTTTATGTTTATGTTTATTTTGTTTTGTTTTGTTTTGTTTTTTTTTCTGGCCAGAACTGTTGCTATCCAACACTACTTTGTCTCCCTAAGTAGTACTAGTTACAGATATGTTAAGCAGGGATCTGAGTTGTCGGGACTTTTATAGCTGAAAGCTGAAAAGTTCTTCTTCTTCTTTAGGATGCGTTTGCACTTCAACTCCAATTGGAGGATTTTTTATTTTTTTTGGAAATGAGTGAATATTTGGAAATGTATGTGTTGGCTGAAAATGATCTGTAATAGTTAAATAAGGTAAAACCTTGAAATAGGTTCTAAAAAAAATGATGTAGCTCTTGTTTCGTTTCTTTTCTTATTGTGAGTATTTTAATACAAGAATTAAAAAATAAAAAAGTTATGAACTTTTAAAGTTTGAATATTGTGAAAATGCAAGAGATTTAGATATCTGTATTTAAAATTGAGTTACTTTTGAAGAAAAAGACAAACATTTCAATAACTCCAACTTGAGTTGGATTGCCAATCGACCCCGAGCTTGTGTATAGTTCGTCGGTTAGAGATGGAAATTTTAAGTTGAAGTTGGTTGACTTTTCTAAAATTAGTTATAAATTTTGTTGACTTTTCAAAAAAAAAAAACTAAAATGAAAAGGTAAAGTTTAGGTTTTTTTATTTTTATTTTAAAATTTTTACTGTTGTGGTTGTAGTTTTTGTTGTTATTTGGTTTTTCCTCGTCTAAATTCCGAAATTTGGGTTGCATAATACATATTATACTTTTATTTGGAACATAAGTTTGAAAAGTGAATTATAAAAAAATTTGATTCCAATTGAGAATCTTTTTGGATTGATGTTCACGACAGAGATAAAGTGAATTTATTAGGGATTTCGTAACAGTGAAAATTTTAAGTAATTTTCTTTAAAAAAAAAAAACTTTTTAAACCAATGTGCCAAACAATTTTTGTGAAACAAAATTTTGGATGCATCATGGTTGCGTGAGGAGAAAAACCAAATCAAGTTCAAGCTCTAACCAGATCATTTTCATTTTCCACATTTTAAGTACAGACATAATGTTGAAAAGCATAAACAAAATGAGTTGCTCAATTCAGGAATGCCGTAGAGCAAAATTAATTGTTGGAGGTTCATCTTATGTGCTGCCTGGTGTTCTATTGGCAGCAGCGGAGCTAGACTTGTAGTTCAGTGGGAGCGTGTACTAAAATTAAGTACCGTATGATAACTTTGTTTTCAATACGATTACATGAGATAATTAACTTTAAGTTTAGGTAAATAGGAAAAATCACAAAATTTTTACACCTCCTCACTTAGCACAACGTAATTCCATCCCTGTCTATTGCCTTTGGTTTATGACGTTGTCAGTCTTTGCCATTTTCATAGTTCCAACTAGTTTTTTCTTCATAAGAAAACTTAGGTAATTACCTTTTGGACTTGAATGTTTGGTAGGATGGAAAAAAGGGAAGTGGGAGGAGGGGTAATTGGAGAATGTTGAGGTAGCTTGTTTGGTAAGAAGGAAAATAGGAGGGAAAGGAAAAGAGGGTAGATAAAAACTTTAGTGGAGCCTCCCAAATTTTAATCATCATTAATCGTCGTTTGCAGATAAGGGATTTGCATATTGCTAAAAGAGAGGAAGATGTTGCCTACTATGCCGGTTATGTAGGTGAGGTTATTTTCATTGATCATCTTTTGTTTTTGCTTATTTGAAGCTGTCCTAGTAACCCGAACTTTAAATCTTTGAAGGCTCTTCGTACATGCTCGGGAGAGCTTTGACATCCGTTCTCTGGGGAATAATTGCTGATCGCTTTGGTCGAAAACCGGTCATAATTATTGGGACTGTCACAGTGTTAGTAACCATAATCTCTCCTTCAATCATGATTCATGCCTCTGAAATATGTTTGGGTTTTGACATATATGTTTGGTATCTCTAACTATAATTTCGTTTTCAATAATTTTGTTTATCTACTCAGGATTATTTTCAACACTCTCTTTGGCCTTAGTGTGAACTATTGGATGGCCATTGCTACAAGATTTCTTCTCGGAGCTTTGAATGGTTTACTTGGACCGATTAAGGTATAATTATGTTCCGTATATGATTAGCAGTGGTGCGGTTATTTTTCAGCTTCTCCCCCCTTCGATATGGTTTTAATCTAATTTGATCTTTTTGTGTTGAATTTTAGCTGACATGATTTAACTTCTTGTCATGACCAGGCGTATTCGATTGAAATCTTTCGGGAAGAATACCAATCACTAGGAATGTCGACGGTGGGATTTAATGACCTATGTCTAGTGCAAGTTTTGAGCATTATTCGATCATCAAAGTTACTGATACTAAGTGATACATTTGCAGATTAGTACAGCATGGGGTATTGGATTGATCATCGGTCCGGCAATTGGAGGCTTCTTTGCCCAGGTACTTCAATTCATTGTTTTCTTATTGAGGAAAAATATCTAGGAAAAAGTAGAATATTATTTGCCAACCGGGGGAGAAAGATCTACATAAGATAAAGACTGATTTGAGATTTGTACTTAAGAGATAGACCAAAGCCTCGGCTACTTCAACCGAAAAAAAGGGCGACCCCATATTCAAACCATCTCCTCAGCTCCACCGGGAGTCTGGGCCCTTCTCAAAGTCTGTAAGTTTGTCTTCAAGATCTTTCTGACGCTCACAAGTTCCGGAAGATATCAATGTCTATAAATTTAGCATTAACCGGTTAGCATCATCAAAAACCCTGCAAGAAAACTGAAATATGCCTTTGTTGAATGTAGGTTCGTAATTTTTGGTTAATGAAGATTAGTCTGGATCTACGCAAGCGTATTACTAGTTTTTATCACATGACAATCATGTAGCATCTTTAGCTCTGTCCATAAATAGTTGTTGAATGTGGATTTCTCTTTGACAAACAAATTGAAGGAGTGTTCATTATCTTTTGTCCTCCTGACATAATTTTAATATTTTGGCCTGGAATATTTTTGTTCAGCCAGCGGAGAAGTATCCGAGTATATTTTCTAAAAACTCATTCTTTGGAAGGTAATCTTTTTAGTTTTTTTAAATATGGTGCGTTTTGTCTTATTTGGCGTCATGGGATTTCATTGTTATTCCACGATCATCTTATGAATCCTTTATGCAGGTTTCCATACTTCTTGCCCTGCTTTTGCATATCAGTTATTGCAGCTGTTTCGTTGGTTGTTACTTTATCGCTTCCGGTACATATCTTATCTTATTCCTCGAATTTTCATTAAACCTCGTCTTAATTGTCAAATATTTGTTATTGAAATAGAATTTGGTTCTTTTGGTCCCTCGATAAACAAATAGTGTATGATAAGTAAACACACACGCATAGATTCAGACAATGCACATTTGAATTTCTTCACATAATAATATGAGTGTCTCCTCCTTATCTTCCGGTCCTATTACTTTCGGAACCACTGTCATTTGGGCTTTTGCTTATTAGTGACTTTTCCATCTTAAAAACAGAGGACAATTAGCTTGTATATGTAATTTTTATATATATTTTTTTAAATTCAAATTCAACATTGGAGTTATACTGTAATGAAGTTTCATGCTCATGAAATTACTTGACGTTGCACGAATTGTGACCCGTGATCATGTTCCACAGTGTCCAATGTCGCCATGATCAAATATCTAAAGTTTCCGTTGTAAGTTTTGTCAAAATCAAACATCAAGTGGGACTGATATCACCTTTTAAATATGATGTAACATGTATTTACTTTTTGGAGAGTCTCTTTTCATGCCACAATTGGCTAAAACTACCATCTAATATAGCTGATTTGTTGCAGGAGACATTACACAAGCCCCACGGAAAAGAAAGATCATGTTTTGATTCCTTTGACTCGTTGGAAACTGCTCATTTTCCGACTGATGCAAATGAAAGTACAGAAAAAACTGAGGGGGATCCAAAACCCAAGAAAAGCCTCTTTAAGAATTGGCCCTTAATGTCTTCAATCATTGTTTATTGTCTTTTCTCACTTCAGGATATGGCATACACTGAGGTATTTCTCATATCTCAATTAGCTTTGAGAAACACAACATTTTTCGGTCTTTAAATGTGTGTAGGGATTTATGCTGTACACATTTATATATATATATATATATATATATGCATGCCAGTGTAAGTAGCCGGTTAGATAAAATTATTGTATAATCTGCTATTGTAGATGCATGCATTCTTCTTTTTCACGTATTAGTAATTTTACTTTGTCGGAAAGTAATTGTGAATCTCTCTGTTTTTGTTTTTTTAAATTTCATTACCGGTTGAAGTGGATGGACATCTTTCCGTTTGTTTCTATATCCACTCTTCTAATTGTGGTGTATGTGGCAAACACATTTCTTTCTATAGATATTCTCATTATGGGCTGTGAGTCCTCAAAAATTTGGGGGTTTGGGTTATACAACGGAGACTGTCGGTGAAATTCTTGCCATCTCGGGTAAGCATTCGAATGTTTTCATAATCATTGTATCCGTCTGTGATATGCATATGGCGTCACAAAACCTGCTTATGGAAACTGTGTCATATTCACCATTTCAGATTTATAAATTTGATCCTTTATCCAGTGCCTCGAACATATTCCAAAGTTCGTAGTCGTTGCTGATTTTTAATTTCATAGTATCTTTCCTGTTACAC
Organism: Ficus hispida; assembly: GCA_025413025.1. NCBI lineage: Eukaryota > Viridiplantae > Streptophyta > Magnoliopsida > Rosales > Moraceae > Ficus > Ficus hispida. The sequence goes on along the minus strand of CM046364.1, from coordinate 2,310,737 downwards.
AGCGATTGCATTTTACTTCGAGTCCAATTGAACAAGCAATTTTGACATTAATGCCTTTGACACAAATTGTTTATTTCTCGGAAATTTTTTTACATATTCCACCATCGCTGACAAGAAATTCAACTTTTAGGCTTTTCTCTTCTCGTATTTCAATTGTTCCTATATTCATATGTGGAGAAGATTGTTGGTCCCATCATAATCTGCCGCATTTCAGGGGTAATTCCTAAGCATACCGTTTCATTTGTGTTACTTTTAATATCATCTGTCTTCCTTACTTTTCTCTGCTGATTGTCTGCTTTAATCTCCGAACGCAGCTCTTATCCATGCCACTATTGACAAGTTATCCATTTTTGGCCTCGCTGTCGGGTTTAACACTTTTTGTGCTGTTAACCGGTGCATCTGTGGCTAGGAATGTCCTAATTGTAAGTGACTATGCAACTGGAAGGTCTCAAGAAAAAAAAAAAAAGTTCATTGTCAAAATTTGCACTTTTGGCTTCTTTTTTATGTTTAAATATGTGCCTTCGGAATATTTAGATTGCATTTTAAGAAGGCTTTGAACTCGAGGAAGGTTTAAGTGTGGCTAGAATCTGAACATGAGACAAAAAGGGGAAAAAAAATCTACATGGAAATTGGACAGGACAAGAAAAACAAAAGCACACAAAAAAAAAAAAAAAAAAAAGGGCCAAAAGTCTTTCAGTTGTATCGTTTGTCTAACGGGGTTCGTCGAACTATTTTCTTTGCTCATCGTCTATCTTGGTTTATGCCTTTCTGATTATTATTATTACTTTTTATAACTAGGTCTCACTTATTACTGGCTTGTTCCTCCTGCAAAACAAAGCTGTGGTAATTTTCATTCTTCGTGTACCTCTTTGTTATATGATTATATTCCTCGGGTTTCATATAATTTCAGTTTCTTAATTTAACTTAATTTCATAATTTCACCCCAGGATCAAGATCAAAGAGGTGCTGCTAATGGCATTTCAATGACAGCAATGTCTCTGTGTAAAGCTGTGGGTCCAGCCGGAGGTGGTACACTGTAAGTTAGCTTTCTCTGCGATGAAACTAGAGAGCGGACGCCATAATTCTGATATGATATGAGAAGTATTGATACATGCTGAAATGCACGTTCACCAATTTTTACGAGGAAAAATAAAAAATTTAACTTAGGGGTGAGGGTTTCGACCTCTATGCCTTATCTAGTCATGTGTGGATTTTTACCGCTAGAGGCTGTTTTCCCAATAGGATCGAACACAAAAAGTTCCAATTCAAACCCTTTTTGTTACAGTGTTTTCAATATGTTAACGTCGGGTAAAAATGAAGAAAAGAAAACAACTACGAATTTTCTATTTACACTAGATTCCATTCCTTCCTCTCCAAATCCACGCCTTTCAACAATCTGTCCTGCCAAAAAAAGCAAACATCTAATAATCCATCTGCTAATTCCCTCGCTCCATTCCCTTTTTCTACAATCTTGTCCTCCAAGATGGACCATAAATTACTGTCGAACGGAAGCGTGTACGGCTCAGTACTAAAATATGTTTTCTCGTTTCTTACGGTTCATGATCTTGGTTTGAACAGGTTCTCTTGGGCCGAAAAGCGTCAAGACGCCTCCGTCCTACCGGGTACGTTATTCTGCTAACTCTCACATCCTTAACACTTGTTAGACACAACATGCTTTTTCACATCCCATTTTCCTAGTATTAGAGGTGGAAGTCGCTTTGTGTCACGTCCGGTTTAGGAAAGTTCGCACGCCTTTGAAAAGTCCTTGAAATCTTACACATATCTATCCCCAAGTTCATTCTAATTTTGCACATGTCAGAAACTGCCTTTGTAGGGGTCAGGTGACATGTTATGTCGCGGATCTTTTTGTAATCTTCTATTCTACGTACGGCCACTAAGCATGAGAAAAAGTTTGTTAAATCTTCAAATTTTCACTCGAAAGAAAAGTCTCATCTTTCCAAACAAGCCAACACCATAATCCTTCTTGCCCCCGTCTCTCCTTCAAATTTTCATACTCTTTAACAATCAAAGAATCGACTCTCTACTTCCAGATCGAGAAGAGAATTGTTACCGCGATGATGGAATTTGAAGACTTTAATTGTATGACTAGTTTCCACATTCTATTCTTACCCACTTCCAATCAAAATGCAGACTGTAGTCTCATTAGAACACCTTCTACACTAATTAACCAACTTTTTGGTTTTTTGTTTTTTTGGTAAATTGCTCATTTAGTCCTTAAATTTTTAAGTTTGTACAAAGTTAGTCCCTGATCTTTTTTTCATAGTTGTAATGCCCCTAAACTATTAAAATGTTACTAAAATAATCATTTATATTTATTTTTGGACGGAAGCGATTAGTAATTTAGTAAAAAAGTGATGCTAACTAATGGATTCCATCTAAATATTAACGGAAAGGACAAATATAATAACGTTTTTAATACTTTAGGACCATTCTAATTAAGAAAAAAAAGAACAAGGACCAAAATTAGACAAATTTAAAAGTTTAGCGATCAACCTAACAATTTACCATTCCTTTTTTTTATTGGCATTCAATAGGATTTCTCAATTTATTTGACTTTAGAATTCCAAAACATGTCATGTGGGCACATAATTCTTACATCCTATTCTATATTACAATTTTATGCTGCTTTAAAATATGTTGCTTTGCTTTGCTTTGACATGGAAACGATGCCGTGTTTCTCAAGTAATGGAATAGGAACCATGCAGTCAAATTTACTTGGTAGCTTAGGAACTATTTGATAGTTCATTTGGATCATACAGTATATCTGAATGTTCATGGAATTTGAATATAAAACATCCGAATATAGAAATTGAATAGTGTAAAGGCATAATATTCATGTCACTCATTTAAAGGGAAAAATGAGTAGTGCAAATTTTTAAAAAGTAAAAATTTATATTTAGATTTAAATTAAATTGTTGTGAAATATTTAAAATATTTAACTGTATTTGAATGTTTTATCACCCATCAAAATTTAATTGGAGTTAAATAATAGCTACTTTAAATGCAGGCACCCACATGGTCTTCTTCGTCCTGAATGTGGTCCAGGCAATTGCAGTGCTTCTGACATTTAAACCATTTCTCGTGACGCGCGATTAATAAATGAATGTTTGCTTCCAAATATATCATTTGAGTTTAACAAATTAATTTAAATAATTATTTGAAAGTTTAATATTTTGTGAGAGATTGGTTGAATGAAAGTAGAAGAAAATATTTATATTAATAGATAATAATATGTATCTTAAAGTTTCAGCATTTCTTTTTTTTGGATCCTGACTATAAATTGTATTAGAATAGTTTCAAATAGATTATATATCTCCATGATATTTCATTATATTTAGTATCTGTATAAGATATCAATAATGGACTTAATAAATATTTTTTTTAGGGAAAAATAAACTTTTATTAATTTGTCAAATCGGCTAAAACGGCAGGTCCAGTACCTGGGAATAACATCAAGTCCAAAAACTTCTTCAAAAAAAAAAAAAAACAAATCTGAATTTGTTAAATTGTGAGTCACCACATTACCTTGAGCGAGCAACATGGCGACAAACAAATCTTAACCGCAGCATCTACATTAGTCTTATTTAGTCACTCTTGTGCCTCTTTAGCAATCTGCAAATTAGTCTCCACCTTCCCAAGAAGCTGATAGTGTAACACCCCAACCTACGTAGGGCTGTTACCAAACATATTTAAACTTTCATAACTGCTCAACTCACTTAGAAAATTGAACATAAATTTTTTTTTTTTTTTAAACTTACATCTAAAACAGGGTTGCTTGTATAGAACGTATTATGCATACATAATTATTACAACTCGATTGAGTCTTGAAATCCTCATAACTTTGTACAACGTAACTTACTTTAATATACATATATATTTAAACTTCATAAAACTTGCGGAAAATTTTGCGTAGTGGTATCCCACACTGCCCTTCACCCTCCGCATCATCCACTTGGCCCACCAATTTAAGCTGCAGGCCTCTTTCCTGCAGTATGAAATATACTGATGAGCTTTCGCTCAGCAAGTACAAACATAATCTCACAACACTTAGCAAATATCGTGCAACTTATGCATAATCATTTATGAATCTTTTATGACAGTTATTGACTTGAACTTATCATCTTGCTTAACATGTGGGCCCTTAGTGTACGTACCAAATGCGCGCAAGCCTCAGAACGTCAGGGTTTGCAAGGCCCTTAACAATTCTGGAAAACATGAACATAACCCTTCACGCATCAACGGAAGGTTGATTATCACTTTACCCTCACACATCAACGAGAGGTTGATAATCATAAACTTGAACTTGTAACATACATGATCCTCCTGCATCAATAGGAGGTTGGTACGACACCTTACTTGTCTCGGTTTAGTCTTAGTCTCGTTATATTTCCAAGACTAAGAATCTTTACATGTGATCTTAATAGTCATGATGCATATGAGATCAGACATAGCATACTTGATGTATCATGGCTTAACATGACTTAGTATAGCTTATCATAACTTATCGTATCATAACATGACATAACATATCATAACATTGCATGACATCGCATAACATGTAATTATGTCTTAAATTCGAAAATAACTTACTACTTTCCATACTGCAGGTGAGGTTTGTACTTACCTCGATTACTATGTTTACTAATGTGTCGTTCCAAGTCCGGACACAATAGCAGGTTATCCCCTGCTATAATATAATAAAGGACATAAGTAAGAATTAAAGATGTTGGGGAATTTAACCAACATTCTAACATAACCCTAGTTATTAACTTATCTTAGTATAAAAATATCAAAACATAGTATAAACTTTAAAACTTTACTATTTTTTTAAAATCTTGTATTCTGAAAACTGTATTTGAAATCAATCCTTAAATTTGATCCTTTTTTGTTTTGAATTTGAAAACATTTCCTTCATGAAAGTTGTAGACCTTGAAGATTCCTACAACTTCCGTTTTAAACTTAAAATCCAAATCTGACTTAAACATACTTGTTTCTGCCTTTGAAAATTCTTCGACCATTTTTCTTAATCTTGAAATAGGTCTCGGGTTTTTGTAAAAACGAAGGTCTTAGAGGCCTTATTTTCAAAAACTGTTCACGCTGGCCCCTAGGATTTTCCCTTCTCTACAACTTTGTAGTTTTAACTTTTTCATAATTCGGCCTCTAAAGGCCTCGAAATTCGCTTTTAAAATTACTGTCCAGTTTGACCCGAAACTGGCAGTTTTTTGTTCGGTTTGGTTTTTAGGTAACTAACGTACACACTACCTCAAACGGATACCCCGTGAGCCTATATCAAGCATGCAGGCGTTACCTAACCATTTCATACTCATACAATCAAATCTTACTCATATAATTTTTTTTAAAACAAAAATCCTAAACTTGCATAAAAAACCTATTTCGAAACTAGCATATCGAAACCGAAAACTATCAACTACACATAAAGCATAGTACTTGAATTTACTTTTCATAAACTCATGCTTATACATAACATCACACTCATAATCTTCTTATCAAAAACGTGAATGAAAACTAGAGGTTAAAGAGTTTTACCTCAAGCTTCACAAAACAAATTCTAGCTTAGGATTTTGGAGGTTTTCTTTCTCACTAGACCAACACCACAAACCGAAACTGTTTGCAGCTTCCTCTCAATTTTTGTTCGGCTCCTAAGAAAGAGAAGAATCAGATAATAAGCTGCCAATCTATGGTTTATTGTCTAAAGACTTACCCTTGATCATGCCACCGTCTATTTATAGGAGAGTGAAAAGAAATTTGTTTAAAATTTCTTTTAATCCTAGAATTGCTTATTAGCTCATCTAGACAGCATATTTGCTTCCAAATCCCATGAGGTGGCCGGTTAGGAATGCACTAGATGGCCACATAACCATGGCTAAGTATTGACTCATCATAGCTAGACACATGAAGTGTCTCTTCCTTGTGTTGGTCGGCCATTAGGTGGCAGCTCTAGCTTGATTACTAACCAAGCAAGCAAAGCTAATAGCTTGCTCACTTAAGCTATTCACAATACTTGTCATTCTCTCAACAATCTTGAGAAACTAATAACTCTAAGCTGCATATTAATCCCCAAGAGTAACATATTTACTCAATGGTTTCATATGGTGGCCGGCCATGATGAAGCAAGTGATAGGTGTTGATGTGTCACAATTCTAGCTAGTCTAGGAGGCAAAATTTGATTGGTCAATGTCTAACAAAACCATGGTGTGTCTTACATCCATTGGCCGGTTTTGGTGCTGAAATTTGCAAGCCTTGGCTTGCCAAAGAAGAAAGCTAAATGAATGACTCATCAAGGCTAGAAATTTGATGTGCTTTTCCTTGTGATGGCCGGCCATATGTGGCAACCAAATGGAAGAAAATAGTTAGACTAACTAAGTTAGCAAACCTAGTTACTTCCTTGGTTTAACATAATTATGGTAACTAAATTTTGTAACCAATCCTTGGCTTAGTTGAATTTGAATGCTTAGTAAGAAAATCTATCATAATTTTCTTGAAATTCTTCATAAGGTGGCCGGCCATACCTTGCTAAATGTGAAAGTTGCAAAATGCAACATAGCTTAGTATGCAAAACTACTTTGCTTTCTAGGCAAGGTTAAAATTGTGTGGTATCCAATTCTAATGAACTTCACATTTTTCATACCTTGCCTATTGGTCCTTAAGAGCAAAATATCAGCTCATTAACCCTTAATGTGGCCGGTTCCCTTAAGTACAAGTGTAGGCAAATGATTGGTCAATTTTGAACCAATCTAAACCTAACTTGATTCCTTGGTTTCCAACTAGGTTAACCAAATTTAAAAATCATCATAAACTAAATTGAACTAGGAAATCTAACTAGAAAAATCCATAGTTCCATAAATTTACAAATTTATCTATCAAATCACAATTTTTCACAAAATTACACTTTGGCCCCTAAAGGCAAAACATTTGCACTTTAGTCCCTATAGGGTGGCTGGTTCTCAAAGTGACATTTGTCATTCTTTTTAAAGACGAAGTGTCACCTTTTAAGACCTTACTTGGCTTATTTCCTAAACACAGTTCATTTTCATATTAGCATACATACTCAGATACTGTTTTCGACTAAAAACAGTATACTTGCACTGGTCCATTATCCAGATTTTTTCTGAACTGCGTATAGGGTTCTCTTAAAATTAGAAACTACTAACAGAGAATCATAATTCATAAATTTGCCTTTTACTGCAAAAAAAGTCTTTCATAGATAAATTATCGAATCTTTCAATCAAGAATTTGATAATTTCACCGATAAAACATAACACATTCACATTCATAGCACATAAACATTTCTAATTACAAACTTTGATTATTCACAACAGAAATCAAAATTTGTAAACAAGCTGGTCATTACAGATAGTCCTTCACTCAATAATCTCCCAGCCGCTTCCAGGATATCTCGCACCGGTTTCCTGGTAGAGTCGTGGCACTAATATTGCGAGACCACCACTAATGGACTTAAAAAAATTTTGTTTCAAAACTTTCTTGAAGTTCATTATTTCACTTTGTAAAAGAATCCTATTTATAAATACATATAAATAGAATGTCGTTTAATTCAGGGTTAATCAATAACCAAGCATCCATTTTTGAATTATTCCCAATCAAAAGTAATCTTCATGAATCAAGGAAAAAAAACACACACACACACACAAATCATACCTAATCAAGAAAACAAATTAGTGTTGATTACGCGACAAAAATTGTTGTTTCTTACACTAGCAAGAGACAAATCAGTTTACGATAAAAATAAAATTAAAAAAAAAATAGAAAACCAAAACCAAAATCATAAAATTAACCAAAACTCATTTCTCAAATGTAGAAACTTCTGGGGCTCAGACTTTTACCTAGAAGATCTAGAGGACGAAATATCCATGAGTGCTAGTGTAGGTTCTAGTCCTTGTTCAACAGTAAAAGATCAAGAAAAGTCAGCAACAAGGACTATAACTAGGGATGAGAACGGGTTCACCAACCTGTTCTAAGAATGAAAACACGGGTCCTGTAAACCCGTTTAACTTCGTGGGGATGGGAGGGGTTTTCCATAGGAGTGCATAGCAAAAAATTTGGGTGGTTATTATACGATTTTGTTTTATGGTAGATTGTTAAAATTCCAAACCCTATAATGACCTAACCATCATATATATTCATTCCCAAGTGATGTGAGACTGGACAACTTATATATTTTTTTTCTTATAGGGATTGATGACTGTCATAAATAACTGTCAAAATTTAGGCGATTTGAGCAACTTTTTTGGTAGGCAGTTTGGACAACATATTGGGTGGTGACTATTTCTTATTTATACTTGACTCTTTTTTTTTTTTTTTTTTTTTGAGATTTCAACAAAGTTTCAAGTTACTTAGGATTATTGATTAAATTTTAAATTAATTAATAATTAACCCAGTAGTGAGTTAATTATTTAATGTTTTAATTCTTTATCTATTATTTTACTTAATTCCACTTTATTCGTATTTGGGTCCATTAGGTGACCATGGATAACCGTAGTCTTTTAACATCATATTAGCCATCTCTGTGGGTTGTGGGCTTATTGGGTCTATCCCGACTCATTTACTTAAAATTGTCTTAAATCATTTTCAAATAATGTTTTGGCCTTATTATTGTTTTGGACCCATTAAGGCACACTACACTTTGTTGACTTTATCCAGTTTTAGTCAACAATTACATGGCATCTCAGCAAGCCTAGTGGCAGGTTCATTTCTCGTCATCGAGCTCTCGGGTATTAATTTACCAATTTGTCCCTATTTCGGTGATTCAAGTATTTTTAAACTTAAACTTGTTAAATCTTTTGACCTTAGCTTTTAGTAATCTCTCTTGCAGTTCTATAGGCCCACAAAACCTCTACCTACAGCCGAAAATGTTCTCCCATCAAATTATCATTTTACCCCTTAGTTTGACAAAATTACAATTTTATCAGTAGACGTACCCTTTGTAATCTAGACTCATTGGATGGCTTTAAAAATTTATCCTAGAGCCTTAGAATAATGTTTACAGTGCCACTAAGCTCTTAAAATGGCTTTCGTAACTTATTACATTTCTAAACACAATCAAATAAAAGTGTTACATTTAAGTCCCTTTATCTCTTTTTAAGGTCATACATTTGACTATAACATAAACTATATTATTTCTTATATTTATTTAGCTTAATATAATGTTTTAAGGGTAACAAAGATGCTGTCTAATTATAGTCTAAGCAGATTTTATAATTTAACCTGTTATTTATTTATTTTTATATTTTAATCCTTATTTAACCCCAAGTAGTTCTCAATACCCTTTGGTTCATGTTTTTTTTATACTTAATGTCCTTATAAAGAGTTCTCACAGTATCAGGACTTATTTTTAATAAGTTTTTATTATTTATATTTCTTACCCTAATTTTTTCTATATTTACATTTTGAACCCAAAATGGTGTTTTAGTCATTTCTTATCCATTTATCACCAAAATTTGACACAAGGTCTATTTTAAGTCTCTAATCAAGACTGAAAAGTTTTGGATTCAAATAATGTCTCTAGACTGGTGAAATTATGATTTTACCCCTTGAGGGCAAAATCATCATTTTTTATATTTTTATTTCGGACCAAACTTGAGCTCTTCTTATTGTTTATGTCAAGATTAATATTTTGTCCTTATATGAGTATAAAATTCTCACTCAAAATACCATTTTCTAATTAATTGACATTTATGCCAAAAATGTTATTTTTGGTACTTTATGGTAATTAATTCTTATTCTAACCTATTTGTTATGTCAAAATATTTTCTTCATCATTAATGCTTCCATTAAATAGAGGATATAACATATTAATATGTCATAATCTCCTATTCTCATACATCAATACTCATGTCATGTCATATAATGATAAAAATCATATAAACATACTTTTCATCATATTCTATACATAAATCATATTTTTTAGCCATTTTAAATCATGGCAAGCACATATATTATCTCACTAGATAGCAAAACAACATTTTAATAATTTACCATGTCAAGATTTTCATATCTGGAAGAACACATTTTGAAATGAAAGTTATCAAGAACTTGGTAAACCACTAATTATTATTAAAAGTGTTACATAGTGATTGATTTGGTAGAATAATAATTCATATAAAAATATTTCTAAAAAAAAAAAAAAAAAAAAAAAAAAAAAAAAAAAAAAAAAAAAAAAAAAAAATATAAAAAAAAAGTGGTTTTTTTTTTTTTTTTTTTTTTTTTTTTTTTTTTTTTTAATTTTTTTTTTCATATATTTCTAAGTGGTTTTAGTGAGTAGTCATTCAAATAGTCCATCATCCTACATTGTAATCATTATTTCTTTCTTGTCTTTTCAAATTTTTTTTTTTTAAACTTATTTAGGGGTTGGATTTGAATTTTCAAAAACCCCCTCTTGTTCAGCCTATTTTCTGAAAAAAAAAAAAAAAAATTTGGATCAATGCCAGTTTACTGGAAACAGGTAGGTACCTCACTGCCTGCCTGCTTTGCTCAGGTGGCCCACTGAGCAAGAGAACCTTGATTTTTTTTTTTTTTTTTTTTTTGGCTTGGGGGTAATTACCTACTGGATTAGGGGGGAGGGTTGGGCGTGTAACCGTGCACTCCCCTGAACTTTTTTTTTTTTTTTTTTTTTTTTTTTTTTTTTTTTTTTTTAAGATTGTAGTAGGATTGCTAAATTTAATTTAGTACGTAAATCTTGACATGACATAAATTCACTTTTTTAATTCACGAAATTATGATTATTCATTCATTACATATATATATAATGAATTTTTACACATATTATTTTCACAAAATCTCAATTAAAATAAAAAATGAGAGTAACATCATATTTATATTTTCTCGTCACCAATTTAAAAATGTTATACAATTTAATTCTCTATTTAGGAGGAGAATTAATATCATAAATTTTGATGTTGTTATATTGAGGACGCCCCCCCCCCCCCCCCAACGTTGAACCTGGCCGCTCCCCCACCCACCTTGCCTAGACCCCGGCGACAGGACCCCAGCTCCATATTTGCTCGACCTAGACTCCTCCCCACACATTTGAGTAATCGAGGTTCCTCCCCACACATTTGAGTAATCGAGGTCAATCAAACCCCCCCCCCCCCCCCCCCGACGTTGAGGCTGGCCGCCCCTCCACAGTGCCCAGACCACAACAACGGAACCCCTAGCTCCAGATCTGCCTAACCTGGCCACCTCCCAGCCCACTATGCCCAGACCTCAGCGACAACCCTTGCAAGCCAAATTCTAGGGAATTGGACCCCCCTAACGTCGAGCCCCCGCTGTGTGTCGAGACTTGCGCAATGACACCCCTGGGTGATATGCCCTCCCTCCCTGATCCCGGTGACCTTCCCTACCCATGTCGAACACTCGGGAGGACCAGATTTTTTTTTTCTTTTAATTTCTTAGTCCATACTACTATAAGGTGGGGACCATAATAATTATCATACACTAACAAAATCTCAACCATTGGATTATATCTGTACGGTTTAAAAATAAACTCATCGATAGGGTATATAAAAGAAACTCTATCATAGACTTTTCTATTAAAATATATATATATATATATATATATAAATATCTTTTTAGAAATAAAATGTTGAAGAAATTACAAATATATATCACACACCATCGTGTCTATCAAAATTAATTTTTGATATCTTTCGGAGCTGAAACGTGCTGTTCTTGGTGATTTTTTTTATCAAATACCATTACTTTGGCGTTCCATCCTTTGGTACTTATAGATATGTCTTTTATAGCAGTAATGCTTCTTACCATTACTGGAAAAAAAAAATTAAAGAAAATTTAATTTAATATTTTATTTATTGTAGTAAAACAATTAATGATATTCAATTATAAACCTTGTTCCATATGTCTTCAATTTTGTCCATTTTGCTGACCTCAAGGACTATGTGGACACAACTATAAATCTTGATAAGTATTTTTTTTTTAATTAAAACTTCTTTAAACTATAAATGATTTTTTCATATTTATTAATCTCTTTTTTTCATATGATAGATATTCTTGGTGTAGCTTTTCATGTAAAACCGTCAAAACAAGTCAATACGAATTATGGAACATCAGAAGTTCGAAAGATATACCAGGTCAACCAAGAGTATTTATTAACTTCAATTTATATCGTTATTATTTGCATAATATATTACCTATTATATTTAGTAATTACTATTATTATTTTTATAAATTTTCAGACGTCGTCCTATATTATTAACCATGTGGAATCAATATGTCACAAATGAAGCTACAACTATATCAAATGTTATTGAAACAAAGCCAACTATTGCGTGTCTACGAGTGAAACCCTCGCGATACAATGATACAATATATTATTCTTCATTTATTAGACTTAAATTGAATTACTTATTATTTGTTGATAAGCATTTGTAGGCATCTCAATAGCAACAAAACAATCCAGTATATTTCCCATAAATCCAAATATTTCAAAAGCTATTGAACTGAAATCTTGATATGTATTTTATATCCACTAATTTATAAATAAATAAATAATTTATTATATATATATACTTTCTATAATTTATAACAATAATTTGTAACATTATATGATTGCAGGGCTTCCAACAATGGAGATTATCTAACAAAATTAATTTCAGAATTTTCACAAATTTCATCTAGAGCAAGAACTGCATTACCTACACCTGAAACAATAAAAAAAAATTAGTGACTGGGACTGGGGGGGTTGCCAGGGGCTGGGACTGGGTGGGGGCCGGCCGGGGGTGGGGGCAGGGGGTGGGGGTGGGGAGCCGCGGGAGAAGAAAGAGAAAGGGGAAGAGAGATAGAGGGGGGTCGTCGGCAGCCGAGGCTGGGGCAGGGGGTTCGGGGGACCGAGGGTGGGGGGCCGCTGGAGAGAGGAGAAGAGAGAGAAAGGGGAAGAGAGAGAGGGGAAGAGAGAGAGAGAAAGGAGGGTCGCCGACGACCGAGGCTGGGGCCTGTGGTGGGGGGACGGGGTGGGTCGTCGGCGTCGAGGTTAGTTCTCCGACATCTGTCGTCGGCGGCAGGAAGGTCACCGACGACGAAGAAGACTTTGGGTAGGAAGGGTAATGTGAGGTAAGGTGTATGATAAATATGGTACACCAACAACGTTTCAACCGTTCGATTAAATTTCAATGGCCTAAAAAGAACTTTACCGATAGAGACCCTCAATCACAGACTCACTCAATATAATACCATGACATTTTAAAATGTTTTAGAATATTTTATATCAGATATTTCATATTTTAAAATTTATCTTTATTTAATGTAGTGTTAAAATATAATTAAATGATATTTGACTAATAATAGGATTTAAAAATAGAGAGACAAAAGTGACAAAAACCCGCAACTCCAACCCCACGATTCACGATGACCATTTTCCCCCCCGAAGAGTGACAGAGGTCTGACGGCAGAGAGCACTTTGAACAGCGTCTTTTTGGTTTCTTCTTCTTCTAAGAGATAATAAGAGATTTCGTGTGTCTCTTTCTCATGCACAGTCTAGTAGTAGTGTTCCTTCTTCGGTTTCTCGCATTCTCTTCTCTTGAACGCCCTTCTACTTCGCTTTTACTCGGACTTTCTTCACTCACTCCCATCTATGGTATGTTTTCTAAATACCCATTTCGACTTTTCTCTTCTCTACTTTCCATTTTTCCTTCCATTTTCGTTTCCCTTGCTTTTGAAATGTTTCCCTTTTTTCATGGTAGATTTTTTCTGTTTTGAGTGGTTCTCGTGGCGAGAATTAGGATTGACGGTTATGTAGGGATTTCTGTAGCAGAAGGCTTTTCTTTTGTTTTGTGTTTTGTGGTTTGTAGTTTGTGTGTGTGTGTGTGTGTGTGTGTGTGTGTGTGTGTGTGTGTGTGTGTGTGTGTGTGTTTGTTTGTTCGTTTTCTCGGTTTATGAATAACTTTATTACAGCCAGGAAAAAAAGAAAAAAAAAAAAACTTAATTGCTTTTTTGTGTTGAACAGGGGCAAAGATTTTTCGTTGGGGAACTTTCATTTTTCTAATGGCTTATAAGAAGTTTAGCCTTTTTTTGGAACACGGATTGGTGGTGAAATTTTTAGGTTGAAATTAATTGAATTTTCAAAAAGTAATTATAATTTTTGTTGATTTTTTAGAAAAAAAATAAAAATTGAAATGAAAAAGTTAAGCTGACACTTGTGGTCCAAACGAACGCCAAGGTTCAAGTTTGAGTTATAATTGAATTACGTTCAAGTTTTCGAAAGAATTTGTAGTGAAACTAAGTAAAAAAAAATATCATCAATGCTCTTCTTGGGTTATAATGTGCAAATCATATGTAAAAAATCATCTAAATTTTAACGGATTTGAGCAAAAAGGGCTAATAGTGCCGAAAAAAGTATAAGTTCAGGAGTTCAGGGATTAAATTGTTAAATTTGAAAAGTTGGGGTATCCGTTCAAAAAAGCCAATTATTTTTTTTTAATCCATGTGATGCTGTTAATTGAAAGTTGTGATTGATCAGTTTTGTTTTTTAGTTTTTTTATGAGGTAGCAAAAATGGGATTGTTCCCTCCTTTGCTTACATGAAGTTATATATTTCAAGTTTTGACTTGGTGAGATTGGACGCTTATATGAATTTGTTAATCATGTCATAGGATTGGGCATCTGAAACATGATATTGACCTTGAAAAATTGTTTACTAGTGTCTAGAAGTTTTATAGATAATTGTCGTTGAATGATGACGTAGTTATAGATTTCAATTATTGAGCGAGGCACAATTAAGATTTTTACCCTAGTGGTACAAGGATATACATTTAAGGGCAAGCCTTTGCCGCCGGTGGATTCTTCTTCTCTTATTGTTCATGATTCACATCCATAACATGCAAATGTTTGTACGTTGAATGGCTATTTTAGGAGCTTTCATGTTTTTCGGTTATAGATATCTAATTTCATAGTTGGTGGGAACATGATCATGGTTAAGAAACAAGGCAGGGATCTGATGCAGACGATTTTTCTTTTTCCTGAAAGATTCATGCGGTAAAACATTGGTGGAAATAATTCATATATTGCTAATTATGTCTGAGTTCATGCTGATGTACATGCATGCGAGTTTACATTTCGTGCACTCGTATGGAGAGCGTTATAGGATTTAGTTGACATGTTTTTGTTCAGGGATGTAGAGTACATTACTTGTTCTCTATAATATACATTCATAGACACGCTCACACATAAGTAGAAAGGAGTACGTGCTTATGTGTTTACATTCATGCATATATCAGAAACTTGCAGTTACTAGTTCTATTTGTTTGTTGTTGCAGATGATTGTTTGCCAGCATTGCGGTGACAAAGGCTTCAAGGAAGCTTTGACTCTCTGCAAAAAGTGTGGGCTGTATGCTTTGCATCGGTATGTTTTAAGGCGTAGGTTTTACAACAAAAATTGGAAAACAAAAAAGTGGAATGCTGTCTATTTTAAATGTTGCCTGATCTTGAGTTGAATGCCTTTTTTTTTTTGGCACGTGTAAAACAATATTTTTTGATATTGCTTACTACAATAGAAATAAGTACATTAATTTTCGATTTCAACTGCTATGAAAACTTTATTTGCTTTAAATGACTTTTGCGTTTTATCTACTTTCCAGCTATTGCCTAGAAGTACTTCCAGAAGATCTATCCGAAGATATGATCTGGTTTTGTGAAGATTGCGGACCAAATATTTCGAAGCAGTCTACTCTTGGTAAAATAAATTTTCTTTCATCTGGATTAAGTGTCTCTGTGGAAGTAGAATCACCAAAAAAATGTAGGAGCGGATTGAAGAAGAATGAGAAAGTTATAACTGCTTCTGAAGCTAAAACCGAGGTGCAGACAGATGAACGCGAGCCTTCTGGTTATGAGCCATGCTGCAGAGAGAAGTGTGATGAGAATCAGATGCTCAGAAGAAAAAGGAGATTCGCTCTTGAAGATGAAGAAGATCAATGTTTAAAAACTTCTCTAGTTGCTGTTAGTAATGACAAAGCTTCTAATGTTGTTGAACAAAGGGTTACCACTGGTTCTGAGGTTAAAACGGAGGGGCAAATGTGTGAAGATGGGTCTTTCAGTAATGGTTCACAGTTGAGAGAGAAATGTGAGAAGGAGCAAAAGCTCGGGAGAAAAATGAGGCTGGATCTTGAAGATGAAGAGGCTAAACCTTCGGAAACTTCTCAAGTTTCAGTTTGTCAACCCAAGCCTGCAAATACCTTCGAGCAAACTGTAGTTAAAGCAGAGGTCCAGATGTGCAACGTTAGGTCTTCTAGTAATAAGTCACGATGTGGGGACGAGAGTGATGAGGGCCAGCAGCTCAAAATTCAGCAGAAAACTTTCCAATGTAGTGACCCCAAGCCTTCAAATGTTTTGCAACATAAAGTTATTGCTGGTTCTGTGGAAAAAAGGAAGCTACATTTACGTGATGGTGGGCCTTCTGGTAATATGCCAACGAGCAAAGAAATGTGTGATTATGATCAGAAGCCTACAGAAAAACGGAAATTGGTACTTTCTGATGAGGAGGCTGAACCTGTGAAAATTACTCAAGTTGTTGCTAGTCATCCAAAGCCTTCAAATATCTTACCACGAAAGGATATCACTGGTTCTGTCGCTAAAACAAAGGTGCTGTCTCGTGATACTAGGCCTTTTGGTAACAAGCAAGAGTGTAGGGAGAAGTACCATAAACATCAGAAGCTCAGTGAAGAGAGAAAAACTTCTCAACTTAGCGACTCCAAGCCTTTAAATATCTCACAACAAAAGGCCGAAAATGGTTCTGTAGCTAAAACGCCGGTGCATATACGTGATAGGTGTCCATTTGGCAGTGAGCCACAGCACAGAGGCAAGTGTAACAAGTATCAGAAGCTCAGTGCACAGAGATATACTTCTCGAGTTAGTGACCCCAAGCCTTCAAATATCTCACGACAAAAGGCCATCTCCTGTTCTGTAGCTAAAACAAAGGTGAAGATACGTGATAGGTGGCCGTACCACTACAGGTGGCCGTACCGTAGTGGCCCACCACTGTACAGAGGCAGGTATAATAAGGATCAGAAGTTCAGAAAACGACGGAGACTGCTTTCTCAAGATGATAAAGCGGTTGATCCTTTAAAGACTTATCAAGCTGAAGTTAGTGACCCCAAACTATTCAACGGTTTAGAACAGAGTTCATATTTGGAAGCACAACCTATCATCAACCCAATGTGGAAGTAAGAAATTCTTTTCTTTTGCCTTTTTTGTAATTTATGGAAAACTTGTTTATATGATACATTTGTAACTTTGTGATATGATTCGTCTAACAGTGGATGTTTGAGCATCTGCAACAAGAACTTAAACACTTGTGACAGACTCATCGTTGCTGCCCATTTGTCCAACTTGGCATGCCCGAAAGTGTATGAGGTGGCAAAGTTATTACCAGAAGTTATTTTTCTTGAATTGTCTAATCGAGCTGATTTTTGGCCGAGAAGTTTTCAAAACTCAGGGCCAAGTTATCACCATATTGCTGTTTTTTTCTTTCCGGAGAACAGAAGGTGACGGCGTTAATGTTCATGTTCTCATTCAATTTCTTTGCTTCCTTTATTTATCCCCCTGTTTTATTTTTTTCCCGTGTGTTGTGTTCTGGTGCAGCGATGAGAATGTTTTCGACAGCCTGGTCAGCAACATGATCAACCAAGACCTTGCTATGAGAGCTGTGTTGGAAGAAGCAGAACTCTTAGTTTTCACATCTTATGCCTTGCCTGTGCCTTATAGGAGTGAGCTATCATTTCTTTATTTATTTTTTAATCTTTTGGTTTTGTTTTTCCTCGGTAGTTTTTCTTTTTTGCTTCATCTGTGGCTAGCACTACAAAGTTATGCCATGAGTTGATCCGTTTGCAGGGTTTCAAATGAAGCATTATCTGTGGGGGGTCTTTCGGGCGAAACAAGCTTGACGTTTAATAACTAACACAAAAAGTTTCAATGCTCTAACCACCATAGGCGGAGTTCGATCAGTTCTTGAGCAAGAGATGTGGTAAATCCGGTTCTAACTCTTCACCCAAAGAGGGCTTAATTAGTGATAATGTTTGGTTTGTGTTCGACATATTTGTTGCTTTGACCAGAAATACAGAGAAAATATAAATGCAAAATGTTGTGTGAAATTTTAAATGTTGAATATAATTTTTTACTGTTGATAGTCCACATTCCTCATAGTCAAATTTTTTAAATTACTATTAAACGTTTTTGGCTCAGATCAGTGAGACTTTACATCTAGCCGAGATTTGTTATCTCGCTTGCTGTCCCCTAAATAAGAAGTTGAGCATTTAGCTAAACTCCGTTATTCTTATTTTAGATAATAATAGATAAAAATAAAATGTTATCTTTCCCAAAAAAAAAAAAAATATATATATATATATATATATTAATAATAATAAAGAAAACAGGAAGGAACTTCTGCCTGTAGTATGTGGTTAGGGTACACTGTCGATTGTGCTTCATTGAAGGGCTAAGAAAGGATGGGCACTCCAATATATGATTGAGTGTCATAAAAGTGTTGTGGGTTTCATCCAAATTTTTTTTTTTTTGGGAAAAATTTCCAAAATTCCCTTTTAACTTTGAACTTTGTCACTAGTGTTAATATGCTCTATGAACTATGAAATATACCAATTATATCCCCTGAATTTTAACATGTGTGTCAAGTTATTCCTTCAGTTAGTTTCCGTTAGTTTTTCCGTTATCTTTAATATCAAAATGCCTTTTGAACTTTGCTTTTGTGTCAAAATACCTCCTAATCTTTGTATTTGTGTCAAAATATCCCCTGATTTTTAATATTTATATCAAACTACCCTGTATCTTTAATATTTATATCAAACTGTCTCATTTATCTTATTTTAATTATCAAATATTGTGTGATTGCTTAATAATTATTGACTTTTTTAGAATAGGTAAAGAAATTTATTTTTTTAATAAAAGCGAATGTTTTTTTTACCCACTATTTTTTATTTTGTTTATTTTAATTCAAATTTATATTCATTTTGATTTTCTTAAACAAAAATAACTATACAGTTTATGTTCATTATTTTATTATCCTAATATTACAATTTTTAGTTTAATTATGACTAATAATACTATACCAAAATTTGCAAACTGATCATTTTTTAAATTAAAAAATATAACTAGGAATGAGTATTATAGTAAATTTACGATGCTTTCATTATGAGTTTAAGCAAATACATAAATAAAATTTGTTATGATTATGATTTCAAATTATGTAGGATAAGTAAACAGTATATTTGAAATCCAAATATTGCATATGAGTCCTACCAATTATGGTTACGTATAAATATAACCCAAATAAACTTGAATTAAAATAAGTAAAATAAAATAATATGTTAAAAAATTATGCATACCACTTTATTAGAATAAAAAATATTTTTTTACCTATTCTAAAAAAGTTAATAATTATTAGGTAATTATACAATGTTAGATACTTAAAAGAAGATACATGAGACAGTTTAATATAAATATTAAAGATCAATGGGTGGTTTGACACAAATAATAAAGACTAGAGGGTCTTTTAACACAAATGTAAATATTAATTAGATGGTATTTTGATATAAAAACAAAGTTCATGGAGTATTTTGACATAAAGATAACAGAAAAATTAATAGATGGGATAATTTGATACACATGTTAAAGTTCAAGTGAGCATAATAGATACATTTTATAGTTTATTAGGTATATTAATACTAATGATAAAAGCTCAAGAGGAGTTTATAGTATTTTTTCATTGTTTTTTTTTTTTTAATGTTTTCGTCATAGAGTGATAAACAATAACTTCATAAAATGTTTGATAAGCTCAAATGTCAATAGGGTGATATTTTAAGTTTTTGATGATAAGTTGACACAACATATGTTTCTCCATATTTAACTTGAAATTAATCTAGAATAAAGTGGCAGTTAATTACCAGAAAAAACAAAAAAGCGAAGAAAAAAGCTTTACACATCACAAGCACTGCATATGTGGTGTGCTAGCGGCCAGCAAAATTTTGACAATTAGTGGGTTTTTTTTTTTTTTTTTTTTTTGGAAATTAGTTAATGCTTAGACATGTGTCTTTTGTTAAAATGTAAATCATAAATAAATTATTGTATTTAAGTAGTACAAAAACCTGAAATGTGTTCTTATCCTTTTGGGTATTTAAATAAGAATAATCTCATTCTCACTCGAAGAAAGAAAGTTATGTACTTTAAAAGTTAGAGTTTACTAATAATGGAAGAGATAGAAAATTATATGTGTCACTGTAGATGGTTGGAGTAGGTGTTTGAATATGAATTGGTGTCCCAAATGCAATCTAGAAATATATTGAAAAAACTTTCAGTTGGAACTGATGACTTGTTTGGAACTTAGGTTTGAACTCAAGTTTCTTATTTCATTTTTTATCTTTTTCTAACAAATCAAGAAAAATTATAACTAATTTTTGAAAATCAACTAACTTTAACGTAAAAATTCTATTTCAAATCATTGTTCGAAATGCAAACTAAATCTTCAAATGCCCCTTTAGATTTTAAATTTCCAATCCACTAAAGGTGTGAGCATTTGATCTAATATGCATCCTCTTTTCTTTCCACCTTTGGATTTTATGTGAATAGCTAGAAAATAGGCCCTATAGATATGGTTCGGTTGATAGAGTTTTAATCTTCAATGTTAGTCAAAATAGGAGAAAGGCTGCGGTAGAGTTACTTTTATATATCCTATTGGTAAAACTTATTTTACAATTGTTTTATATATTTTAATAGTTAAGATGTTATTTATATATGATACTTATTATGTACATTAACTCATAGTATTATAATATAAGAAATTAAAAAACAATTTCAAAGAAAAAAAAAAGAAATTAAAAAAAATCAAACCACCACCCCTCTCCCGACAACTGACGCCTCCCTCTCTGGCAACCTTCTGTAGATGCTTCCCCCCAAAAACCGGACTGGCAAAAAAGTCCCCCCCAACTGGACTTACGAACTTCCCCCCGGTCCGGTGACGACAAATCCGCCCCCCCTCCCCCCCACCACCCAAGAAAAAAAAACTGACCTCCTCCTTCCTCTAGGTATGGTGAATCTTCCCGCCCCCCCCCCCCCCCCCCCCCCCCCCCCCCCCAAACAAAAACAAAAACAAAAGTTCCACGATGGTGAATCCAGCCCCCTAGCATGAACCTAAACTACAATGACCTTCCACCAGCCTTCGATGAATCACCCATCCCAACCTGACTTGCGGCAGCGAATCGCCCACCTCGGGCCCCCATCGACGACCTTTTACCGGCGCCCTTCATAATCAGAGGACTTTAAAATTTTTTTTGGTGCAATCCTGTAAATCATTATGTATTTTACTTATAGTGCACCCCTAACTTTTTATTCATTTAATTAATTTTAAATGGCCTTAGATAAAGCTCTACCGATAGAGTATATAAAAGGATCTCTGCCACAGTCTTTTCAGTTAAATAGAAGAGGAGAAAATAGCTTTTAGTAAGCTTTTCAAACCACATTTTAAAAAAGAGTTTTAATAAATCAAAAGGATTCTAAAATTTTCTAATAATATAGTATATGATGTCTTACTAAAATATACAACTATATTTTTAACTTTCCTAAATCAAATCGTTTTAGAATAAATAATAAATAATAAACTTATAGTAGTGCTAAATTATTTCAATAAGGATAACTTTTTCGAATTTAATCATTTTAGTCAAATAATTAATTCTATTTGAAGTAAATAACATAATATAGTAAGTAATTTATTTATGAAACATTATTATGGAAAATTATCTTACCTATATTAATATCGTTAACAAATTAATCTAAAGTTTCATAAATAAATTACTTATCATATTTTCGTTAACAAATTAATCTAAAAAGTACAATATCTTTTGTAAATATTTTTTAAAATTAATTTTATTTTTTAAATTTGAGAGTGGGAGAATTCAAATTTTATATTTTATAATTAAGTCAGGTATGTAATTATTATTTAACTATATCTACAACAAATATATATATAAATATATTTAGAAGCAATATATTTATTTTTTTAATGCACAGTCGTCAGGGGAAAAAAAAAACAAAGAAAAGAAAAGAAAAGCTCGGCTCATTGAACAGTGTGACTGTTTCTAGTAAAATAACAGTCCAAATCCAATTCTGCGTGTGATGAGGAAAGTTACAACAATGTTGAATGTAGATTTTAAATTTAATTTTTTATTACTAAAATTAAAATTTTAGTTATGATCTTACTTTATAAGCAAAATAAAGAAAAACTATGCCCACGTTCAATTATTAAAATATACAAGTCCAACCATGTCCTTATTTATAAATATATATAGATTTACATATAATTTCTGTTTTTAATCTCTATATTCAAAACAACTCTAACATTTTAATTTTACCTCCAAATTTTAATATCCTTGCAACTTTGCATCACAAACTTTGAAAGCTCGTGTACCCCTTGAACTTTAAATCATTTGTTAAAATGTCCTTCGAAACTATTAGAAAACTATTCTTCCATTATATGTCGTCTACTGAATTTAAATTTTGCCCCTAAACAGTAATACGTAACTTTACCCATCTTTCTTATTCAAAAAAAAAAAAAAAACTTTACCCATCTTTCTTTTAACTTTAATGCATGTTTACTTTCCAGAAATAAGGAATCGAATAGGAATAGAAATCAATCCTATGTTTACTTTATTATTTTATGTTGAATGGAATAAAAGTGTGTGGGCCACATTAATTTGGATTGAATAAGGGATTGCAATCCAAGCCCCCACGATTAGCACTCCACTCCTGATATTAAAGTTAAATTACTATTTTACCCCAATTTTAACTTACTTATTTGAGGATTGAAAAGGAAAAGTAAAAGATTGAAATAACCTAATTTTTTCACGCTTATTCCAAATTTTAACTTTTTTGTGTAAAAAATAATCTTCATAATATTATTACCATTTTATCCTTAATTTATTTGCTAAAAACTGTATTAAAAAATAATAATAACCTATATTAATATCATAATGGTTGTATTACTTTTGATTAATAGTATGATATTAAATAAAAAAAATTAATCAATTTTTTAATTTTTGAAAACATAATAAATAAAGGGGTATACAAGTAAATTTACAGCAACTGATTCCGATTCCTGTTCTAAGTAAACGCATGAATGGGATTGACAGTGATTCCGACTCCGATTCCTAAAACCCAAGTAAACAGCATATTCTGACTCCGAATCCTGACTCCGAATCCAGTCCACTCCGAATCCTACCCACTCCGATTCATTATCACTCCGATTTCAGGTAAGTAAACATGCCATAAAAACTAGTACTTATACCCATTCAACCGAACTGTTAGTAAAATATAATATAGTGCTCATTTAATACTAATATGACACTAATTTAAATATTAAAAAGTTAAGCTTAACTAGAATACATAATATTAAAAAAGAACCTTCAAAATCTTAAAAAAAAAAGGCTAAAAATTAACCTTTTTATTTTTTACAAAAATAATTAAGTAAACAACGAGATTTTGACATATTTGAAATAAATTGAAATTTTATTTGATAAATAGAAAATTTACAAATAAATATTAAATTTATTTGATAAATAACAGATTTATCAAAATAAATAAAGAAACCATTAACATGATAAATTTATTATTTATTATTATTTATCTTTTCCTAAAAAAAAAAAAAAAACCTAAACCTAAACCTAAAATTCAAAAAATAATTCTTAAAAAAAAAAAATCCCCACCGCCAATGGCTGTTATACCTCCTCTGCTAATTCCAAAACCCAGTCCTTTCTCCTAATCACCCAATTCCCTTCCTCCCTCGCCTTCGACCCGCTCACTCACCACTCTCCCCCCGATCCCAAACGTTTTCGACGAGCCACTCCAAGTTTTCCCCATATTTGATTTCTACTACGTCTCTTCTCCACCATTTTTTTTTTCTTTTTCTTGAAATTCTAGTGGTGGTTTTGATAAGTCTAGAGATGTCAATTGTACTGGGCCGTCAAATACACATGACACATAAAATTTTGGGTCAAGCATAGTAAGGCACGAGATTATATTGGGCCGGACTATGCATGATACGAGGTGATGCGACATTCTGAGCTCGTAGTTTTAGCATGTGGACCTAGTATGACACAATACTAGGGACATACTAGGGGTGGCAATTCGTGTCACGTGTCGGGTTCGTGTCGTGTTAAAGCTGTGTCGATTTTTTTTCCCAATCCGAATACGACCAGTGACACGAAAATTTCTTCAAACCGCAAAATGAACATGACACGGACCCGTAACGGGTTGATAAGACACGAACCAAACTTGACACGTAACACGAACTTGACCCGCGACACGAACTGAACCCACGACATAAATTTGACCCGAATTGAACCCAGAACTTGAATTTGACATAGAAACCAATTTAATTTAAGTAAAATTATATCCCAAATTCATTAAAAACCTAGAAGAATAATAATTTACCTTCAACAAGAACATACCATTGACAAAACAACAAGTTTTAAGGATTGTTTTCAAATATAAAATCATAAATTAAACTTCCAACTTAAGTGCAAGTGCAAGGATTGATTTATATTATAGGATACAAGATATATGCAAACAAAAAAACCACTCAAAAGGGAGATCAAGAAACATACCAGTATACCACAGACTTATGGAGAGGGAGATGAGTTTCCTTGAGACGAAGAGGGAGATGTGGTTTCACTGGTTTTGGATTCAGAATGTTGGGCACACCGCACAAGGTTGGGCGGAATGGAGGAGGTAAGGTAGAAATGGGACAGTGTCGGTCTCTAAGTTAGATCTAATAATCTATAGGCAAAGGGGTTTTAGGGTTTTTTTTTGTTTCTTTTAAAAGCATATCAAACATTTTTCGGTTTGGATGACCCGTATGAAAACAGGTCGTATTCGTGTTCTACGGGTCCAACCCGAATACGATCCATTTTTCCCGTGTCAATTTCAGGTCATCCGAATTTGATCTGACCTCTATTTTTCCCAACCCGAGCCCAGTGTCGTTTTCAAATCGTGTCGTTGTATCGCGACCTATATTACCAGCCCTACATGATATAATACTAAACACGAGCATGACACAAGCATGAGTCAAGCACAACACAGTCCATTGAGCACGATGGGTCACAATGACTATGATTTTTTTTTCCCTTTCAAAAAACTTATTAAAAAAAGGTTATTTACCTCTAAATACCTATAAAATTTGTGAAACTTTCTGAAAGTTTCTATTAATTCAGTAAGGAGAATTATACATGGTTTTATACACAAGCTGTACACCTAATTACGCTGATTACAAGGAGAAAAAATAGAAACTAACAAAAAAGGAAACTAACTCTAAAAGTTAGGATTCTAAATTAATGGGAATTTCTCTAACAGTTTCCCTATTCTATAACACTCCCCCTCAAGCTGGTGAATATGCATCTTGCATTCCCAGCTTGGAGATAAGTTTGTGAAATTCTGTACTACTGCGCCCCTTTGTAAGTACATCCGCAAGCTGATCATTGGTCGAGACATATGGTGTGCAAATCAATCCGCTGTCCAATTTCTCCTTTATGAAATGTCTGTCTATTTCAATGTGCTTAGTCCTGTCATGCTGAACAGGATTGTGAGCAATGCTAATAGCAGACTTGTTGTCACAATACAATCTCATTGGTCCTTCCCAGCTGATCCGAAGGTCTTCTAGAATTATCTTGATCCATAGCAGCTCACATACTCCTTGAGCCATTGCCCCTTCTGCACTTGATCTAGCTACCACATTCTGCTTTTTACTTCTCCAAGTAACAATATTTCCTCCAAGAAAAGTGCAATAACCTGTAGTGGACCGTCTATCACTAAGAGAACCTCCATAGTCTGAATCAGTATATGCCTCAGGAACCACTCCTGTATTTCTTCTGTATAAGATCCCTTTGCCAGGATTAGCCTTCAGATAATATAGTATCCTGTAGACTGCTTGTAGGTGAACTTCTCTCGGGCTGTGCATAAACTGGCTGACTAAACTCACAGCATATGCAATATCTGGTCGTGTGTGAGCAAGGTATATGAGCTTTCCTACCAGTCATTGATACATTTCTCTGTCTACTGCTGGATCTTCACTTGCCTCCCCAAGTCGATGATTCAAGTCGATTGGAGTAGGAGCCGGTTTACATGATGATTTTCCAGTTTCTTTTAGGAGGTCGACCACGTACTTTTGTTGTGAAATGAATATCCCTTCTTTGGAATGAGCTACTTCAATTCCCAAAAAATACTTCAATCTCCCAAGTTCCTTTATCTCGAATTCTTTGACCAAGCATCTTCTCAAAGCCTCCTTCTCCGCCTCATCATTTCCTGTCATTATTATATCATCCATATATACAAGAAGAGCTGTGACTCCCCCTGAAGCTGAATGCTTTATGAAAAGCATGTGATCTCTTTGACTTTGTTTGTATCCCGCAGCAAGCATCACCTTGGCGAATCTTCCAAACCAGGCTCTTGGTGACTGCTTAAGCCCATAGAGAGCCTTTTTTACTCTGCATACTTTATTACCTTTCAATTCTCCCTTGAATCCTGGAGGAACATCCATGTATATCTCTTCCTCTAGATCACCGTGAAGGAATGCATTCTTTACATCAAATTGCTCCAAATACCAATTAAAGTTGGCTGCAAGTGAAAGCAAGATTCTTACAGTATTCATCTTGGCAACTGGGGCAAATGTCTCCTCATAATCAACGCCATAAGTTTGGGTGTATCCCTTCACTACGAGTCTGGCTTTGTACCTTTCTAGAGATCCATCTGACTTATACTTCACCGTAAACACCCACTTGCACCCTACTGCTTTCTTCCCGGATGGTAGATCAACAAGCTCCCATGTCTGATTCTTCTCTAGTGCTTGCATTTCCATTCTCATAGCATTTCTCCAATTCTCATAAGATAATGCCTTAGATAAAGTATTTGGAATATGGATGTTATTTAGATTGACAAGGAAACTTTTGTGTGATGGTGAGAATCTTTTGAATGACACAAATTTGGCTAAAGGGTACAGTGGATGTTTAGTGCATTCTCTTGTACCTTTCCTAATGGCAATAGGGACATCATGATCACAAGACAACTCAGGAAGAGGGTTTGAAACTGTATTTACCTCATTTTCAAGATTAGAAGTTGAGTCTCGAACTTGCATAGAATTAGGATTCCTCTTTCTTCTTGAATATACTTGCGAAAATATCATAGGATCAAGAGATTCATTATCCTCCGCCACTGGTTGGATTGGAGAAGCTTGGGTTGGTTCGGGCTGGAAAGGGAATGACTCAGGCTCGGGCTGCAAAGGGAATGACTCAGGATGTGACAGTTCTGGCAGAGAAGGTCGGTTTGGATAAGAGACTGAAATGGGTAAATTTGGTAAGTCAAGTAAGAAAGAATCCTTGTCTTCAACTAAAGACTCCCCCTGAAGATAAGGTTGGGTGAAATATGGTTTCTGCTCTTTAAATGTAACATCAATAGAGACAAAGACCCTTTTTGTAGGTGGGTGATAACACTTGTATCCTTTCTGGGTGGACGAATATCCTATGAAAATGCACTTGACAGCTCTTGGATCTAGCTTCCCTCGATTATTGTTGTGAATGTGAACAAATGCAGTACAACCAAAGATTCTTGGGGTAAGATTATTTGTGGTTTTGACATCAGGATAAAACTGGGATAATCTTTCTATTGGTGAAGTAAATCCCAACACTTTAGAAGGTAACCGGTTGATTATGTGTGTGGCTGTGAGTACGGCTTCCCCCCAATAGTGTTTTGAAACGTTTTGGTGAAAAAGAAAAGCTCGGGTTGTAGCTAATAAATGGCCATTTTTCCTTTCAGCGACCCCGTTTTGTTGAGGAGTATTAACACAAGAGGACTCATGAATAATCCCTTCCTTTTGAAAGTATGGAGATAAGATTTGGTTGAAATAATCCCTCGCATTATCCGATCTAAATCTTTTTATCTTAACCCCAAATTGATTTTGAATCATGTTATGGAAATTTGGTAATACACTGCTCACACCCGATTTTTGTTTAAGAAGAAAAATCCAAGAGACTCTAGTGCAATCATCTATAAAGGAAACAAACCAACGTGAGCCAGACACATTTGGAATTGTGGAAGGCCCCCATATATCACTATGTATCAAATAAAAAGGAATGGAGCTTCTTTCATTACTACTTGGAAAAGAAACACGTTTATGTTTTGCCAACTCACAAACATCACAATGGAAAAATTCGGCACTTAGCCCTTTAAACAATGAAGGAAACATAGTTTTTAAAACTCCAAATGATGGGTGTCCTAATCTAAAGTGATGAAGCCAAATGGTGTCTTTATTGGAGGATGAGAGAAGTGATAGAGGCAACTTATTCTTGATAACGCTAGATGTTCTTGGTTCTTCAAGATAGTAGAGGCCATCCCTTTCCTTAGCAAGTCCAATCCTCTTCCCCGAAACCTGGTCCTGAAATATACAGTGAGAGGGATAGAACAAAACACTACAATTCATGTCCTGGGTAAGCTTTTGTATAGAGATTAAATTTGTGGACAATTTCGGGACATGTAACACATTTTTTAAAGTAATAAATGGATTGAGTTGTATGTTTCCAAGGCCGGCAACAGTGATGAGAGAACCATCAGCCACTGTTATTTTCCGATTACTTGGACAAGGTGAATAGGTACAAAAATGTGATGAAGAATGGGTCATATGATCTATGGCTCCGGAGTCAATTACCCATAATTCCTGAATAACTTTTTCTGAGACATGTAATCCTTGAGAAGTAGAGAACTTACCTGAGAATGCAAGAGAGCAAGCACCACCGGTCTTCTCTAGAGAACCGAGAAGTCCCCTCAGTTTCTCTATTTCATCCTTGTTGAGTTCCAACTGGTTTACATCTTGTTCCTGACTTGGCTGTTCCGTGGGTTGTCCACTGAGATGAGCGCGACCTTGAGGCTTTGGCTGTCCACCTTTGTGTCCCCATTCACGGCTTGGTGGTTTTCCATGTAATTTCCAACACGTTTCTCTAGTATGTCTAGATTTTTTGCAGTAGTTACACCAAAGACTATCCTTATGGTCTCGACCTTGTCCTTCAACTCGTCCATTTCCCGGTACTGTTGATGAGGGCTGATCCTTCGTCGTTACCATGGCAGATCCTTCCACAGTTTAGGGTTCAAGCATAACCCCCCTTCGACTTTCTTCCGCACGGATTAAAGAAATAGTCTCATTCAGAGATGGAACTTCTTCTTTTCCAAGAATCTGAACCCTCACTTGGTCAAACTCCACATTTAGTCCTGCAAGAAAATCATAAATTCGATCCTTTTCAATAAAATCCTTCAAGATTGCTGATCTGAAGCGCATTTGGTCTCAATGCAGCGATAATGGTCCAGTTCCTGCCATAAATTCTGTAGGAGATTCGCATATTCAGTGACAGTTTTGCTGCCTTGTTTCGTCGCTCCCGCCTTGACCTTGATTTCATACACTTGTGCCGCATCACGTGCCTTTGAGTATGTTTGTCGAATCGCCTCCCAAATCTCCTTAGCCGTAGATAAAAACATGCAGGTGTCACTGATTTCGGGATTCATTGAGTTCTATAACCATGACATGATCATGGAGTCAGCTTCTACCCATGCTTCGAACCGAGGATCTCCTTCCTTCGGACCTGTTCTTACAAGGTGATTCAGCTTCCCTTTGCCCCTCAGATATACTCGAACAAATTGGGACCATTTCAAATAATTTTTTCCATTCAATCGATAGGCAGCCTGAATGTATTGGAGTTCACTCGTAGGTAGGTTAGACAGGATTGTTTCAGAGGTGATCTGTGATGGGTTTTGGGATGAGGTTATCTCGGACATATTGGATTGGGAGATAAATCTAGGTTTGGGAGAGACGTACAATATAATCAGGCAATGAAGGCCAGAAAATTTTGTGATAAAGAATGGGTTCTGTTTCCAGCAATGAAGGCCGAAAAAATAAAAAGAACGATTCTGGTTTCAGCAATGAAGGCTGAGGAAAAACCGAGGAGAAAATGGCTCTGATACCATGTGAAACTTTTTGAAATTTTCTATTAATTCAGTAAGGAGAATTATACATGGTTTTATACACAAGCTGTACACCTAATTACGCTGATTACAAGGAGAAAAAATAGAAACTAACAAAAAAGGAAACTAACTCTAAAAGTTAGGATTCTAAATTAATGGGAATTTCTCTAACAGTTTCCCTATTCTATAACCAAATTATCATATTATTCTCCATGATAAAAAAAAATTACATATCTACATCAATGCAATTAAGTCATTTGACCTTGAAAATATTTACGTTAATTACTTTTGTTTCAAGAATTTCAAAAATCAACACATGTAATTGTAATTGATTTGATCGTGTCACCTAATTAATATGATTTGATTATTTCTTTGATGCATTATTTTTATTCGAAAAGTGCTAAGTTTATTTTAATTAAAAAATATTATAAATTTTGTAATGGTTCATTGGGTCAGCCTATAATCTTATTAAGCTAAGCATGATGAAAGCACGAGCACGACACAAGCATGACATGTGCCTGGGCCGATGGGTCATACCGGACCTGAAGATTTTAAATGGGCTAATAGATCTGATTCAGCACAATACCAAGCATGTATGAGCCTAGCTGGTTATGACACGGTACGGTACGATTGACAAATCCCATAATTTTATTCATGTTTTCCGTCATATGCTTTTTCCTTACACTATCTATATATCTTCAACAATTATGCCGCATAAAATTGAATATATTTACATATACGGTGGAACATAAATTTTAGCCTTTTCAGAACTCTCTTCATTCTTTCAGGTCCCAAAAATTCTTGGAAAAACAATAAAATCATAGCTGGTTCTATGGCAAAAAGGAAGCTGCAATTACGTGATGGTGGTTCTGTCACGAAAACAATGGTGCTGACTCGTGAATGTAGAGCTTTTGGATACGAGCAACAGCGTAAGGAGAAATATGGTAAGCATCAGAAGATCAGGAGAAAAACTTCTCAACATAGTGACTCCAACTCCAAGCCTTTAAATATCACAAAACAAAAGGCTGAAACAGGTTCTGTAGCTAAAATGCCGGTGCAGATACGTGATAGGTGTCCATTTAACAGTCAGCCGCAGCACAGAGGCAAGTACTATAAGTACCAGAAGCTCAATACACAAAGATATATTTCAAATATCTCACGACAAAAGGTCTTCTCCTACTCTGTAGCTAAACAAAGGTGAAGTTGCATGATAGGTGGCCGTATCGTGGTAGCCTGCTATTGTACAGAGGCAGGTATAATAAGTATCAGAAGTTCAGAAAATGACGGAGACTGCTTCGTGATCGTGAACATGATGAAGTGGTTAAGCCAATGCCTTTGAAGACTGATCAAGTTGATACTAGTGACCCCAAACTTTCAAACGGTTTAAAACAAAGTTATAATTTGGAAGTACGACCTATCATCGACCCAGTGTGGGAGTAAGAAATTCTTTTCTTTCGCCTTTTTGTAATTTACGGAACACTTGCATATGTGATACGGAGTTTGTAATTTTGTGATATTACTCGTCTAAGATGTTTGAGCCATCTGCAACAAGAACTTAAACCAGAAGTTGAGTGTTCGAGGCTTATCGTTGCTGCCCATTTGTCCAACTTGGCATGCCCGAAAGTGTTTGAGGCTGCAAAGTTATTACCAGAAGTTATTTTTCTTGAATTGTTTAATCGATCTGATTTTTGTTGGGATGTGTGCCCATAAATAAATGAGATATATTATTTTACTAATTTAATTTGAGAAATTTTTTTAATATTATTTTTGTACGCATGTTTAGATGCTTTATAAATATCGAAAACCCTAGATTATTTAAATGTGACTTTAAGTATTGTATATAAGTGTTATATACAGGATGACAATATTTAAAGTAAAATAATCTAAATTTGTCTGAAATTAAAAATTCAAGTTGGGATCTTCAATTTATAATTACTAGCGCAATTTATTATATTCTGAATGAAATGATCTTATTTATATTGTTAATAATTAGATTATTGAAATAAAAACACTTTATATAATTTGATTATGTAGTACTAGAACATAATTAATTATGAATTTTTAATAATTTTCGTTGTCATATAAAACATTAAAAATTAATCAATAATTATTATATATGAATCGATCTTAATTTTGAGTAATTAATAGACTCCTATTTATTGTATCATATTTTTTGACATATCAAGTAATGACACAAATGAATAGTATCAAATTCTTGGTATATTGGAAATATAATATAATAAATAACTGGGAATATTAATATACAAGATAAAATCCATTCCTTGGTAAAGAAGTCAGATTGATGGTTCCCATAAATATAGATTCGGGACTTGAATAATAAGAGCGCTCAATTTATGATTAGATCATAAATATATTATTCACTAGAGAATCAATGGTACTTAAAGAGAAAGATATAATTGAAGAGGTTAATGGAAAATACCTAGTTCAATTATGAACCGTTTATGGAGGATTGATTTATATGTAGTGACTATATCAATGGGCAATTAAAATTCTTTGAATATAATTAGTTTTATAATTTTAAGAGTGCAATGTCAAATTTTTATTGGAATAATTTGGAATTAATAATTTTGATATTTTAATTAAGGTGTTAATTAATTTGGAGCTTAAAATAATAAAGTTCATAGTTTCTCTCAATGGCTCCATTGAATCATATAATATTATTTTATGTTAGGTTAATTTATTAATTTAGAATTGAGAATTCTATATTAATATTCACACAACAAATTAATTGGATAAATTTGCATTTTAAATAATATGATTATTTAAAATAAATTTAAAATAGTTTTAAATTAAAAATTATACAGTGTGGTAAGGACCACACCGTAGTTGTGCACCATAGGACGATTCATATTATATCCACAAAATATATATGGAATTTTGAATTTTGATACATGTGGAAAAAAAAAAAGATTGGTTGTTTTATTTTGAATAGATCAAAATAAAATTAAAAAAAGAAAAGAAACTGATTAGATAATGGGAGAGGGATTTTCTTTCTTCCATAGCCATCAAACATGCCCATATGGCATGTGTGTTGTTCTAGAAGATTGATTAATTAATTAATTTAAAAAATAAAAGGGATGTCATTTATTTTTCTATAATATTAAAAGAGGGTACATACGATGTTTAAAAAAAAAAGATACATACGATGTATCTAAAAGAGAGAAGATATATTATTCCTTTTTTGACAGAGAAAAAAAAAATAGGCTCCTTTTTTTTAGAGAGTTTCTTCTCCTGAATTGAGAACGCAAAGTGAATCAAAATTCAAGTGTGTGATCAAATCTAAATTCAGAAATGCCCACTCGTTTCCCTTCATCCTGACTTGGAGAACGCTGAGAAAGAATCGTTGTGTTTCTTAAAGATTTGGAGTTCTCAAGAATGTTGGTGTTTCTGAAGGATTTGGAGTTCTCAATGAGGTTCTTGAAGGAGTTTAAGAATTTCGACCTAATCGGACAACGGTCAATCTCTAAACTTTCTTCTTAATTAATTTTGTTAAATTAATATAAGTATTGTCACCGAATAAAATTTTGAGAAATTTTTTTTATATGTATGATTTGATATGTACCATGCTTACTCTAATTTTTAAAAACTGGTTTTCGAAACCAACAATTTTTGGCCAAGAAGTTTTCAGAAGTCGGGGCCAAGTTATCACCAAATTGCTCTTTTATGTCTTTCTGGAGAACAGAGGTGACGGCGTTAATGTTCCCGTGTTTTATTTTTTCCTCTGCATGTCGTGTTCTGGTGCAGTGATGAGAATGTTTTTGACAGCCTGGTCAACAACATGATCAACCAAGACCTTGCTATGAGAGCTGCGTTGGAAGAAGCAGAACTCTTAGTTTTCGCATGTTATACCTTGCCTATGCCTTGTAGGAGTGAGCTTTCATTTTTTGAATTGTTCTTAATTATCTTTTTTTTTTTTTTTTAATCTTTTGGATTTGTTTTACCTCGTTGCTTTCCTTTTTTTGCTTCAAATTTTGTTTAGTCCAGTTTGTAGTTAGCACAAGAAAGTTATTCCGAATTGATCGGTTTGCAGGGTTTCGAATGAAGCATTATCTGAGGGGGATCTTTCGGGCGAAGTGCAAGCTTGACGTTCAACAAGTATTACAAAAAGTTTCAATGTTCTAACCACAATAGGCAGAGTTCATCAGTTCTAGAGCAAGAGATGGTAAATCCGGTTCTAACTCTTTACCCAAAGAGGGCTTAATTAGTGATAATTTTAGTTTTAGTGCTCGACATTATTGTTGCTTAGACCAGAAATACAGAAAATTTAAATGCAGATTGTTGAATGAAATTATGAATGCTGAATAGGAGTTTTTACTATTGCTAATCCATGTTTGTTGGCCGGGTATGGGTTGAGATTTTGAAAATTTTATTGTCTTTTAACTTGGCCACCTCCCACCACCGTCACCCGCCAAACTAGCCTATGCACACCCTTACATGGCAAGCTTAGATACTTTTTTCCTTGCTAAGTTTTTCCAAATGGTTTTTTCTAGCAAGGTTTTTACTGAGTTCTATCATAGATTTTGATTGTGAAAGGTATAGTTTTGACTAAATTTTTTGGCATTAGAATATGCTTTATCTTGTTTCCTATGTGCATTTTATTTTTTAGTTGTTTTGCCTTTTATGGCTGGTTTTTATTATGTTGGACGTGAACATTTTTTTTTTAATAAATAAAATCTTGGATATGGATAAATGATAAGGGTGCTAAGGAGA
Source organism: Ficus hispida (assembly GCA_025413025.1). Lineage (NCBI taxonomy): Eukaryota > Viridiplantae > Streptophyta > Magnoliopsida > Rosales > Moraceae > Ficus > Ficus hispida. The sequence continues at coordinate 2,275,944 of CM046364.1, read as the reverse complement.
TACCAAACTAGTTAAGATATTCTGGTGCATATACTAATTTATGTCTCCAATAACCTTATTAAAACAAATACTAATGATAAATAAGTAGGTTTGAAGATATGTTAAATGATAAAAAAATAATAACAACAAATTGAAGAACCTAAATTATTATGATATTTAATTCGGGTGTACGTGATGAAAAGGTAGGAAGTATGATGATGATAACAAATTAAATTATGCGATACATTCATTTGCTAAAGCTAGAATAATGAAGTGTGTTTCAATTACAAGACCAATTACAAGACCAATTGCATGTTTACTTACGCCTAATCAGAGTGAGTATGAATCGAAGTGGGTAGGATTCGGAGTGGGTTAGATTCAAAATCATGATTTAAAGTTAAAATATGCTGTTTATTTGGGTTCCTGTAAATTTACTTGTATACCCCTTTATTTATTATATTTTCAAAAATTAAAAAATGATTAATTTTTTATTTATTATCATACTATTAATTAAAAGTAAAATAATCATTATGATATTAAGGTAATAAAATTAAATTGTGTAATTTTTTGTTTAAAAAAATTAAAAAGAGTAACAAAAATGAATTAAAATAAGTAAAGTATATAAAAAATATATAAAAATAGAAACATAATAATACATTATGATAAAAAAAAAGTTCTTTATTTGCTCTAATAACATTAATAGTAATTATGATAATTATATAATATTAAGTTAATAAAAATATATTATATTTAGTTAATAAAAATAATTAATATAGGTTGTTATTATTTTTTAATACAATTTTTTGCAAATGAACTAAGGATAGAATGGTAATTTAATGTTAATAGTATGAATGAGAGTGACAATTCGGAAAGGGGCATGAGATTGCCAATCCCATTCATCAATCCCAGATTAGTGTGGGACCTATCATTCTTAGTCCCATTTAAGAGAAATATCTGTATAAATGCATACGTATTAATCGATAAAGTGTGTTTCAATAACATAGACCAAAAGAGCATTTTCGTCTGTAGCTGTATAAATGTAATGTATAATTAATTGATATCATTAGGTCTTCTAGTAACGCCAAAAGCTTCTAATGTCGTTGAAAAAAGGATTACCGCTGGCTCTGAGGCTGAAACGGAAAGGCAAATGTGCGAATTAAGGTGGTAATGATTAACAGTTGGAACAATAAAACTCATTTCTTTATTGAGCTTCTGCAACTTATATGGCACTTCTCTTTCAACAGAGAATCATTACCAAAAGGCCTACCATCACGCATTCCGTAACTTCTCAATGTTGAGAGAGAAGCGTGAGCAGTTGCAGAAACTTGGGAAAGAAATGAGGCTGCCGATTCTTGACATGAAGAGGCTTAACCTTTATAATTTCTCAAGTGTCAATTTTAAACCCAAGCATGAAGAAGCATGCAAATACCTTAGAAAAAAAACCGTTTTCACTACTTGTACTATTTTCTTTTTTAAATGCTCATTAATATTATGCTATTCTCCTCTTCTTTTATTTTAAATTCCATCCTTTTTTTTTTAATGTAACATTTACTCTTCAACATTATTCTGATATATCTTTTTTGAAATACTAGTTGAAATGTACATGTTTTGTGCATGCGGAATAAACAGGTAAAGTAAAGAAAAACAAAACAAAAAATTAATTTTTTAAAATTTTTTAATTTTTAATAATTAATTTTTTATTTAAAATTACCACGTAACGGGTTTAAAACTCGCATAGAATAGACAAACAAATCAAAGTAAAGTAAAATAAAAAATTAATTTTTTTAAAATTTTTAAAATTAATTTTATATTTAAAAATGCCACAGAATAGACTTAGGACCTGTCATGTAATGGAAAGGTAATAATAGACAGATAAATAACATTTTTATCATAATAAATAAATAATTTACGTGATAAATTTATTATTTATTATTGTTTATCTTTTTCTAAAACTAATTAAGACACGTGGATGCACGTGTTGAGTAATTATTGAAATTTTAATAATCTAAAATATAGAATACGAATAATCATATACGAAAAAGAAAAATAAAAAATTTCTTAGGTATTAAAAAATAAATATTGATAATAGTCTAGTCAAAAAATACATATCACGCAAATTTGATCATGAAAAGAATGAAACAAAACACATTGCAATAAAAATTCAATCAATCACAAGTAAGGAAATTAAAATTTTAAGTGAGGAAATTGAGAATAGAAACATGAGAGAAAAAAAAATCTCTAAAAGAGATAATGATAATAGTTGAACTTCTAGGATCATCTGTTATTAAAAATATAACTATGGTATATTTGGTATATTATCCTACATGCTTCAATTTATAATACAATTTCTATTGTCATATATGTACATTTTGTTATAATTATTAATGGTGCGTTTCAAAACATTATTTGCTGTATATTATATCTCAAGGCAACATATATATGTTTGAGCACCTTTATATTTCATTTTAATACGAATATATCTGAACAATTCATTCATTAACTTTTTTTATATACTTTTACTAATAATATTTTATATTCTCTCTCACCAACACATATCAGAAAGACTATTCAAATATAAACAATCAAAACACATATTATATTTGAATGCAATATATAAAAGAGACATCGAAACATATATTGTTTTCCATCTATTACATTCGAACATGATATAAAATGAATGTATTTTCCAAATGAACCATATGTTTTAAATAAAGTAATCCTTAATATTTAAATAAATTAAAAAACAATAATATCAATAAAGTCAAGACAACAAATAGCAATCAAATATCATAATCTACTACTGAAAATAACATTATATTGGAGAGTGATGTTCATCGCAAAATGTCAAATTTTGACTTTGGTATATAAATTTTGCATTGTACTGTAGATGGTCAAATGGATAGAAAATTAAGATAAATTAAGCAATGTGCCACATACATAGTCAATTTTCTCAAAATTACAGAACGTTTTTAGTTTTATCAAGAATTGTGACTAAATTAATAATTTAAGGATTGATTTTTAAAATTAATGATGGATCAAATGATCATTAACTGAAAATAAAATTAGGAACTGATGTGTATATAGCCCAAAAGAAAATAAATCTTAAACACAAAGTTCACAAAAAAAAAATCATAAACCTTATAAAAAAAATCTACAATTTACTATGTACTTAAGATTATGATGTATTAAAAAAACTTAAAAAAGAAGAAGAAAAATCAACTAACGTGAGAAATTGAGATATTTTTTTAGTTAAATAATATTAGTTGGGATTTTTTATATTTAAGATTGATGTAATTTTAATATAAAAGGGCTTCGTTTAAGTTGAATATAAAGTAAATATAAATATACATTTAAAAAAAAAAGTGAATATCAATATGTAGGTTGAAGTTCAAAAAAGAAAAAAAAAATTGCAAATTGCTTTTCTATCAACATGCCTGTAAAAAAAATTATTGCTTTCCTATTATTTCTGAAAAAACTCTATTATTTTTTCTTCTTTTTAGATGTTTTGCACTTAAAAAAATAATAAATTAAAAATAATAAATATGTAGTTATAATATGATAAAACTATAATTTGAATTAAATGGGCTTCTTTTAAGTTCAAGTTTTAACACTCTTGCAAGAGCACAACACGTAGGAGGCAAAAAGTAAATGTCAACTGCAGTGGTTGTGAGGAAGGACAGCAGAGGAAAAAAAAAGGCACCTAAACGGTGCGTTTTGGACTATCAAAAAGGAATAGTATATTCATATCTATTCTTTTATTATTATTAGTTTGGGCACGTGCTTTGCACGTGTTGAGTCATGATGAAAATTTTTATAGCGTTTAATATGAAGAAATATTTTTTAAAAATTATAAAAAAAATCCAAATTAATAAACAAAATTGAAAAGTTAAACTTCATAATACAATCATAAAATACACAATAATAACAAAATCAAATATTTTAATAAATAAGATAATAACACACAGCTCATTTATTTTTATTTTTTTCAAAACATATAGAGTTGCATTTTGTTATCTCAAAAAAGGTTTTAATCCCATTATTGGCTATACAAAATAAAAATTGCAATAAGAAAAAAATGATTGCAAAAAGAAAACTAAAAATGTTTTGAAAATATGATAATGGAGTAAAATGTAAATAAAAGAAGAGTCAATATGAATATTTTACCTACATTTTAATTTATATATGAAGTCACATACACACATGCATTTGTAAATAAAGTTTAAAAAAAATAAAATAGTTTATTTTTATAAATATTTTTAGTTATAGAACAACATGCTAGCGGCAATATTTATACTTAATTGTTCAAAGTTTTGCAGCAAGAATAAGTATTGATGAAATGCTAACACATTCCTAAACCCAAGTTCTCACATGACAAGTTGTAGTATGTGTTATTCAAAACAATATTGGATATATACCTATTTCCAACATAATGAGCTCATAAAACTATAGTAGGACGGATGATCATTATAAAAGTAGACAAAAATAGGAAATTTCTAAATAAGAAAACTCGATCTAAGTACAAATTTAACATGAATATACCCAAAAATAATGGCAAATTAATATCAAAGTAAAATGAAATTCCAAAATAAAAAAATTAAGTCCTATCTCTCTCTCACTCGTTCCCTCTTCTCCCCGTGTCAGCTAGACGGTAGCCAAAAACAAAAACAACACCCTAAAATGGTGTATTTTTACTACAAAAAATAAACAGTAAACTTGATATCTACTCTTTTATATATTTAGGGGAAAAAAAAAAAAAAACCCTATACCTAAACCAAAACCTAAAATTCAAAAAAGAATTCTTTTTAAAATAAATAAATTAAAAAAAATAAAAATAAAAAATAAAAAACCCTCACCGCCAACGGATGTTATAACTCCTCCGCCAATTCCAAAACCCAGCCCTCTTCTCCTCCTAATCACCCAATTCCCTTCCTCCCTCGCCTCCAGCCCGTCGCTCACCACTCTCCCCCCCCATTCTTTGAAAAAAAAAAAAAAAAAAAAAAATTAAAGCCTTTAGAAATAAAGAAGAATGTGATGAGGCCATATTCTCCAGATTCGACTATAAAGCAGATAGTGAGCATTCGATCCCCCGCCGAAGATCGAGTTGGAGAAACCAGTAATCATCAGAATAGGCAATTACCTCTCTGTCTCCTCTTCTTATATAGTTGATGGAATCTAACCCAGCGAAGAAAACTACACTAGGGTCGAGCAATTCAATGATCTCTGTGACTTGATACAGCCTTTTCTTTTTTTGGTTGGGAAAGAACGGCGAGGTCCATCCGAACCGATTCAATCGATTCCCTCTGTATACCTGCCTCTCGGGTTCATGTGGATTAGAAGAATTCTGATTCCGCTTTGCTTTTGAAATTCCAGCGCCTCCTTTCCCCAATTCCAATTTCGCCTAATCACCGCCAATTGTCTCCCTCCTCTCTGAAACCAACTCGCCACTCTCTTTCCAATCCCAAACTTTTCCGACGAGCCACTCCAAGTTTTCGCCGTGTTTGATATCTGGTACGCCTCTTCTCCACCTTTCCTTTTTCTCTTCACTTTCTTAAATTCTAGTGTGGTTTTGACAAATCCCATCTTTTACTTTTGTTTTCCGTCGTATGTTTTTCAAATTATGCCTCATAACATTGTGTGTGTGTGGACACCCATCTGTGTATTTATTGGAGGAATACAAATCTGAGAACTCTCTTCTTTCAGGTGTTTTGTTGGGATTTATATGTGATTAATTCTGGAAGGTTCTAGAATACCCTTTTTTGCTTAGCTTCTTCATCAATGGCTGCCCCACAAGATGAGGGTCTGAAGAAGCTCGAATATTTATCTCTAGTCTCCAAGGTCTGCACAGAGCTTGAGACCCACTTAGGGTTTGGGGACAAAGTTCTGGCTGAGTTTATAACCGAGATGGGTCGGAACTGTGATACCGTCGAGGAATTCGACGCCGTGTTAAAGGAAAATGGAGCTGAAATGCCTGATTACTTTGTGCGTACTTTGTTAACTATAATTCATGCGATCCTTCCCCCGAAGCCAAAGCCCGACAAGGATACGAAGAAAGATAGTGGTTCTGATGGTAATAAGATGAAGTATCGAGCCCTGGCGATAGCGGATGATAAAGCGAGGGCAAAAGAGCTTGAGACGGAAATTGAGATGGAGACCCGGGAGAGGCGTAGAGAAGAACGGGATGAAGAGAAAGAAGATAGGCGTAGAGGTAGAGATCGGGACAGTGATCGGGATCATAGAGACAGAGACAGAGACAGAGACAGAGACAGAGACAGAGACAGAGATAGAGATAGAGATAGAGATAGAGATAGGTACAGACACAGAGACAGAGATAGAGATAGAGACAGGCATAGAGACAGGGACAGAGACGGAGACAGAGATAGGCAAAGAGATAAATACAACGGGGAACTGAAGCACAAGGACAAGGACGATGATGCTGATGAGTATGATAGGGGAAGGCATAGAGATCGATATGAAAAGAATAGAAGAGGTGGATATGATGAGAATGGCGATTTTTGGGGAAATGATGATGATCGGAGAGGTAGCAGGGACTCGAGGAATGGGCGGTTCCAATCGGATGAGCCTGAACTGTATATGGTTTATAAGGGCAGGGTGTCGAGAGTAATGGACAGTGGATTCTTTGTCCAATTGAATGACTTTAAGGGTAAGGAGGGTTTGGTCCACGTTTCGCAGATTGCAACTCGGCGAGTTGCTAATGCCAAAGATGTTGTGAAGAGGGATCAAGAGGTTTATGTGAAGGTGATCTCAATCTCAGGTCAGAAGCTGAGCCTTTCGATGAGGGATGTTGATCAGAAAACAGGGAACGATTTGCTGCCTATGAATAAGAGCTCAGAGGATGACGTTTTTAGGAAAAATCCATCCGGGTCCAAGGAGGGGCCTGTGACTAGAACTGGACTTTCTGGTATTAGGATTGTCGAAGAGGATGATATTGGTCCTTCACGCCGACCTTTGAAGCGAATGAGCTCTCCAGAGAAATGGGAAGCCAAGCAATTGATAGCCTCTGGTGTTTTCGGAATTAAAGAGTATCCAATGTATGATGAGGAAGGAGATGGAATGCTATATCAGGAAGAGGGTGCAGAGGAAGAGCTGGAGATCGAGCTAAACGAGGACGAACCAGCTTTTTTGAATGGGCAGAGTAGGTATTCTGTCGATATGTCACCTGTGAAAATCTTTAAGAATCCAGAAGGGTCGTTGGGCCGGGCCGCTGCTCTTCAGTCTGCACTCATTAAGGAGCGTAGAGAAGTCCGAGAGCAGCAGCAACGGACTATGCTGGATTCCATTCCCAAGGATCTCAATCGTCCGTGGGAAGATCCAATGCCAGAGACAGGTGAGAGGCATCTTGCACAAGAGCTTAGGGGTGTTGGTTTGTCAGCCTACGATATGCCCGAGTGGAAGAAGGATGCTTTCGGGAAAACCATCAGTTTTGGGCAGAGGTCAAAGCTCTCAATTCAGGAACAAAGGCAGAGTTTGCCCATATACAAGCTGAAAAAAGAACTTGTTCAGGCAGTGCATGATAATCAAGTTCTTGTTGTTATCGGTGAGACTGGCTCGGGTAAAACTACCCAGGTCACACAATATCTTGCTGAAGCTGGTTATACGACAAAGGGTAAAATTGGATGTACTCAACCCCGTAGGGTGGCTGCAATGTCCGTGGCTAAGAGGGTGGCTGAAGAATTTGGTTGTCGATTGGGTGAGGAAGTTGGGTATGCAGTTCGTTTCGAAGATTGTACTGGACCAGATACGGTCATCAAGTACATGACCGATGGTATGCTTCTAAGGGAGATATTGACTGATGAGAATCTTTCTCAGTACTCTGTGATTATGCTTGATGAAGCTCATGAGAGGACGATTCATACAGATGTTCTCTTTGGATTGCTAAAGCAACTTGTGCAGCGGAGACCAGAGCTTCGTTTGATTGTAACATCTGCCACTCTGGATGCAGAGAAGTTTTCAGGTTATTTCTTTAACTGTAATATCTTCACAATACCTGGTCGAACATTTCCTGTGGAAATACTCTACACAAAACAACCGGAAAGTGATTACCTAGATGCCGCTCTGATCACAGTCTTACAAATCCACTTGACTGAACCTGAAGGCGATGTCCTTCTCTTTTTAACCGGACAAGAGGAGATTGACTTTGCCTGCCAGTCTCTTTATGAGAGGATGAAAGGCTTAGGGAAAAATGTTCCAGAATTGATTATCCTACCCGTCTATAGTGCACTTCCTAGTGAAATGCAGTCGAGGATATTTGAACCCGCTCCTCCAGGGAAGAGGAAAGTGGTTGTCGCCACCAACATTGCCGAGGCATCATTGACCATTGATGGGATATTCTATGTCATTGACCCTGGATTTGCGAAGCAAAATGTGTATAATCCGAAGCTAGGTTTGGATTCGCTGGTGATAACTCCAATTTCTCAAGCATCAGCCAAGCAGCGAGCTGGCCGAGCTGGTCGTACAGGCCCTGGAAAATGCTACCGCCTTTATACTGAAAGTGCGTACCGCAATGAGATGTCTCCTACAACAATTCCTGAAATTCAGAGGATAAACCTAGGAATGACGACGCTTAATATGAAAGCAATGGGTATAAACGATCTTTTATCTTTTGATTTTATGGATCCACCCGCACCCCAAGCTCTCATTTCCGCCATGGAGCAGCTCTACAGTTTAGGAGCACTGGACGAAGAGGGGCTTCTGACCAAATTGGGCAGGAAGATGGCAGAGTTTCCACTCGAACCGCCATTGTCTAAGATGCTACTTGCAAGTGTGGACCTTGGATGCAGTGATGAGATCTTAACCATCATTGCTATGGTTCAGACGGGCAATATCTTTTACAGGCCTCGTGAAAAACAAGCCCAAGCAGATCAGAAGAGGGCCAAGTTTTTCCAACCGGAGGGAGACCAGCTGACGTTACTTGCTGTTTACGAGGCCTGGAAAGCCAAGAACTTTTCTGGGCCATGGTGTTTCGAAAATTTTGTCCAGTCTCGATCCTTGAGAAGAGCACAGGATGTCAGGAAACAGCTCCTCAGCATCATGGATAAGTATGATTTCCATCTTTTCCACCCTATACAAAACTGTTTCCCTCTTTTTCTTCTTTTTGGCTTGAAAAAAGACTTGCTAAATATTGATTATTCCGTTGTGCATCGGAAGTTGCAGTTTTGTTTTATTTTAACTGTGGATTGTGCATTCTGTTGGCTCTTCATATTTAAAGGAACCCAAATAGTGTACTTTAGTACTTCGGATACCATGGTGCTCATCATCGGAATGGTTGTGGCACAAATCATCCCGACTTTTTTATTAAAGTATGAGCATCTTTCGCGCAACCGCTGATTGAAACTTTGTTAGTAGTGTTTGAGTATTCTAGTCGTCTATGTTTGATGTTTTATTTTAACAAGAATTGTTCATCAAGTCTGCTTATTCATCAAGCTCAATCATTTTGTGAAACCACCGATGGTATCCATAAAGACTCGTGTATACCGAGGAATTATTCTGTTTGGTTTAGTTGGTTATAACAGAGAAGTTTCATTGATTTTATTTCTGGTAGTGACACTTATTGTAGACCCTTCGTTACGACAAACTGACTGAGTTGCTGATACTTCGTTTCAGGTATAAATTGGACGTTGTGAGTGCAGGAAAGAATTTTATGAAGATCAGAAAGGCAATAACAGCGGGATTTTTCTTCCATGCAGCTAGAAAAGACCCGCAGGAGGGTTACAGAACTTTGGTTGAAAATCAGCCGGTCTATATTCACCCAAGCAGCGCTCTTTTCCAACGACAGCCAGACTGGGTCATCTACCATGAGCTTGTTATGACCACAAAAGAGTACATGCGTGAGGTCACTGTTATAGACCCGAAATGGCTTGTCGAATTGGCACCGAGATACTTCAAAGTGGCAGATCCTACAAAGATGAGTAAGCGTAAGCGTCAGGAGCGTATTGAGCCGCTCTATGACCGATACCATGAGCCTAACTCTTGGCGTTTGAGTAAGAGGCGTGCTTGATGTGTGTTTCGTTTAGTAAAACTCATCTTGTTTCTTTCTTTCTCTCTGTGTATGACTACATCAGTGCCATCTGAGGACACTGAATGTACAATATTTGGGGCTTACTTAAAAAATTGAAGAAATAGTGAGGTGCTTTTGCGAACTTTGACTTAGAACTAGTGCAAATTGGGGAATTGACGCAATTCACACTGTGAAATTTTCTTTCCCAACTTGACACTATTTTGGACACTTCAACTTCTTTCCTAGTCAAAGAGTATTGGTCATATATCAATCTATTTATTTGTTTTAATTTTTTTTGTTTACAAGATTTGGGGAATTGACGCAAATTGTTTGGTTGGAGGGAGGGAGGGAGGGAACAGTGGGGGAGGGTCGCACACTGAATTCAAAATCAATTGCAATGAACATGGGCTAAAGCTTTTGGAATGGAATAGTATGGTATTTGGCACCCTATCAACAAATAAAAACCGTTTAGGCTATTATGTGTTGCTATTAAAATGCCCTAAACCTCATTATCTACTTTTTTGCTGGATATAGCCTTCATTATTATTAATAGGTCCCTTATAAAACCAGCAAACTTCCATCCAACTCATCACTGGTGATGTTCCGTTGTGGGCCTATAATATATTTTTTTTTATGAAAAACTGCAATAACTACTTTTTTTATTTTTATTTTTTTACCCATAACAGATTATATTTTTTTAGTTTCATCATATATTACGAAACTTTCTTTCATGATATGACTCATTTTCCTCATTATAATATCAGAAAATTTACAACAATACTTCCCAAAACTAATAGGGAATTAAATCGTGAATTTTCTATGTTAAAATCATGTTCTTATTTAACTCCGTTGATTTTGTGACTGTGGTGTTGCACGTGAGGAATTTCATGTCAAAATATATTGTGCCTAATTATTTGTATAATTCTCTGTTAAGAAGCTGAACCGGAAATTCTAAAATTTCTACCAAAATAAAGTGTGATTTAAATTTCTATGATTATGCCAGGTCCCAAAAAAATTGTGATTGACAACTTTTGTTAATGTGTGCCGCTGAAACAATTTACTCAAATGGATGAATGAAAAGATCACAACACCGCAAAGATCAGTGAAATTCTAATGAACCTCATTCCAATCTCCCCGCCATTGTTGCAACTTGAACTTCATGTGTACAGGAGCGATTCCAATATCTCCCGTGTTTGATAATTGTCAAAATTCAATTATTTTCCATTGTTTTTGTATTCCGAATGTGTTTTTGATACAGAGGAAGAAAGGGCTTTGAGAGGCTTAAAGAAAATCTATCTTTTTCGTTTCCTGGCTTGGCCATGAAAAAGGTAAATCTTTGTGCCCTGATCTTGAGGAGGTTCATTAGAATTTCACTGATATTTGCAGTATTGTGCTTCTTTTAATTAAACTATTAGAATTTCTGAATCGCCATGCTAGTTTGTCAAGTAAAATTAGTTATTAACATTAACATTAATCATGAGCAGAGTAAGGAAATAATATTTTTGTGCTTTTGTATGTGGCTTTTATGCATAAGTACAAATTATAGGTTTTTTTTTTTATAGATAAAATCACAAATTACAGTTACACAAACAAAGATTTTATAATATGAAATAAGATAACACAATAGGACGTTAATTATAAAAAGAGGGTATGTAAATATAATATGAATAGGACTAGAGGAAAAAAAACAAACAAACTTTTAATGTAGTAGGATCGATATTCATCTAAGTACTAATAAAAGACCCTTCTTTTGGGGTCCAACGTCCTCGTTGGCCACACTTCCAGTCGGGTTCTAATACTATTTGTAATGATCTATGCATCCATTTGATATGCTATTGTCCGCTTTGGGTCTCGTGTCAGTACTATTTACTCTTGGGCTCAACCCAAAAGGCCTCGTACTATTAGGAGGTAGTTTCTTTACTTATGAACTATCACATATATCCATTTTCAAGCGACTTGAGATTGCACGGTTTACCCTTTTCATCGTGACAGTCCCTACAATGAAAATGATAAGATGTGCAATCCTATATCGCTTGGGAATGGATATGTGATCGTTTATAAGTAAAGAAACCACCTTTTAATAATACGAAGCATTTTAGGGTGAGCCTAAGAGCAAACCATGCGAGTACAAAGGCTAAAACAGACAATATCATATAAATGAAAGGCATGAGTCGTAACACATGGTATCAGAACCTAAAGCCAACCGGAACTATGGCCAATGAGGATATTAATCCCCAAAAGAAAAGATGATCGTAACAGTCATCAGTCTTTATAAGGAAATAGGTAAGTTGTGCAGTTACACATTGCTTGAGAATGGATATATGTTATAGTTCATAAATAAAAAAGACCACCTCCTAATGGTATAAAGTCTTTTGGTGAGCCTAAGAATAAAATTGTATGAGTACAATGGTCAAAACAGACAATATCATACTAAAACTAAAACAAATAATATCATACTAAAAGGATGTATGGACCGTTACAATGATTATGCCAAGTACAGGTATGATTGAATGTATCGTATAATTATAATCTTCAAAACATGCACAAGAAAGATAGCCGAAGACATTCTTATTAAAAATCTGGTTCATATATTTTAAGAATGAGATTTAACTTTTTTTTATTGTGTTATCTAAAAGGATCAACGGATAACAACAACACCTGATCCTGTGGTAAAAAAAGGAAATGACTGAAAACAAGCACAATTCCACCACGAAGAAGTGCTGGAAATTGATAATAGAGGCTCTTGCCATCAATGGACACAATATCAATAGATTTATTTATACATAGAGCTAAGAATAATGGATTCAGAAAAAAGAAAAATAAACATCTCATTTATCAATAATATTCACCCTTGATGAATAGGAAAAGGAAAAGAAAAGATCGAAGAGAAAATATGAGAACTGTTGAAATATAAGGCACTTGACAGTTGTATGAAATGTAATAGTTTTACAGGAAATAAACTAAATTATAAGAAAAATTCTTATAGTAGAAAATGAATTTTCAGTAGGGAGTGCAATCGTCCAATGACATAAATGAGAAAGATAACAAATTAGTAACATTGAAGCGGAAACATGCAACATCAAAAATTCACCTTCTTCAAAAACAAATTGTTACCGACGATGCTGCTAATGAAGACTTTATATTTGATTTTTAAGGGTAATTTGTCCGTTTAGTTCCTGGATTATGATTGTCTTATCACTTTGATTTCTGAATTTTTAATTTTAGTAAATCAGTCCCTGAACTTTTTATTTTTGACTATTTTGGTCTTGACGTTGAAATTGATGAAATATTTTTAAATTTTATATATATAATCATGTTCTAACTCCAAGTTAATATGAAATTTTACTAAACTAATTACGTTGAGTATAAAATATTCCTCCTTATTCTTTTGTAAAACCCTTACATACTACAATTGTTCGAATTTGAAGTAATAATTTCTTTGAAATTTTTAGTTTTTATGTGGCAATGATATGATTATCTATATTAAATTTCAAAAATCGACTGTTAATTTTAGTGAAAGGGACCAAAACTATCAAAAATCAAAAGTTCATAGACTAATTTGCTAAAATCAAAAGTTCATGGAACAAAATGACATGGTATTCATAATTCGGAGACTAAATAGATAAATTATCCGATTTTTAAAGCCAAAAGAAATTCAAGAGGAAAAAAGTGAATTACTAATTACATATTTTGCGGAAAAAAAAATAATGAAAGTCTTGAAGAGACCATTTTTAAGAAAATATGAAAATTTTCTACGACTATGATACTCTGGTTTTTCAATCCTAGCCATCTCCAACTATGCAAAAAAAAAAAAAAAAATTTCCTTCTCTTTGTCTTTTTCTTCGATTAAAAATTATTTTTTTACTATTCACATTTTCAAATATTTAGAGTAAATTCAAATTTTAAAAGTCTATAACTTTCTCATTTTAAATCAAAATGATATGATTCTTATATTAAAATGTTCACAATGACGTGACAAACAAAATAAGATCCATCATATATTTATATTTTTTTATAAACTTATTTTAAATTGTTGCGTTATTTTCTATATCGCAACACATATTTCTAAATTAATCTCTAAAACTTTGTCTCCAAATGTCACCCCAGGCTCTAAATTAAACAAATTAATTCAAGAAAAACAAAGCCCAAAAGAAAAATTAAGTCTTCTGGATTCTTGAAAAATACTAATTAACCAATCATAGCAAACTATAATATACATTAACATGTCCATCTTTTTATCTCAATTAATCAATTAGAAATAAAAAGCACATATAAAAAGAGAAGAATAAACTTTCGGACCTCTCATTTTCTGGTTTTTCCAGTGCATTCAACTGTGCTATATATAGGAAATGAAATCTTTTGTTATATTTTTATTTCTACTTTGTAGTAATAGTCTTGCCACACTCTCGTATTAATTACATCTCTAATTCATTAGAGTCATTTTTATACAGTGTTGGATATAAACTTTTTTTTAATAAGTCTCTTGGTCTCCTTTTTTTTTTTTTTTTCACTTTTAATTCCTTTTCGGTTTGAAAAGTTTGAAAATATGGGCTGCTGGTGGGGCTGTGATCTCAACGATAAAGTAAGACAAAGCACATGAACTTATTATCCTAGCCTTATTAATAATACGATAGATACTACCAATGCATGCCCTTCCATTGAAATTTCAGTGTTTTTTAGTTGTTCTTATTAATGTATTATTGTTATTATTGTTGTTCTAATAAAATACTCTTGAAATTCTGATTACGTTAGCTTTTTTTCAATTATCTATTACTGTTATTATTGTTGTTCTAATAAAATACTTTTGGAATTTTGGTTACATGTCTTGCATATGATATATTCCATCTAAAAAGTGATGAAATCTGATGGAAGTCCTTCAATGCAGTCATTTTGCCACAATTTCAAAAATATAATAATAAGGACCAATCATCCTCTCGTAAGGAGTTTGGGAGCAAATAATGTCAATTATACAACGATAACGGGAAGGATAACGATAACGGGACAGGTTCTGAATGAGATGGTATTTTTGCAAACATGTCTCACAAATAAAAACACTCTATATCCATCCTATAATAGGACAAGTTTTCCTTGTCACATGTTCGGAATACTTGCAGGGTATTCTGTATACCTGATTATTTATTTCTATCATATAAAAATTAAAAAAAAAATGACATGCATATAAGGCTTTAAGTTAAAATAGATCAAAACTATGATACTTAAGTTTTCACATTCAAATAGGATAAATTGCTCTAACGGTCTCCAAACTCATAAGGGTATCATTTGGTTTTTAAAGTTTTTTTTTTTTAATCAATTGGTCCCTAAACTCTTTAAAAAAAAAAAATTCAAGAAAGGGTATATCTCTAACGGAACAAGGGGTATGCCTCTAACGGACTTTCAAAATTAACAAATTTTTGTCAAATGCTTGTCATGTTACCTTAATTTACTTGGAAAAGACCGAAATATCCTTAATAAATAAAGAAATAATTTTCAAAATCAAAAAACAAAAATATAAACCTCATCTTCTTCAACCTCTTGGCTTTCTTCAAGCCTATCACAATCGCAGACCACAAACAAAACCCAAATAGGGCAATGCATGTATTCTTCTTCCTCTGGGCCTCTCGGCCTTTCTCACACTCAATCAAGCATTCTCTGACCCCCAATCCACTTGCCTTGTTCTCCTTCCTCTCCGGATTCTCTTCGGCGAAGATGTGAACTGCTCGTCGGTGGAGGCCTGGATCATAGCCCGCTGTCACTAAACCCTTTTGACCCCACCTAAAGCCATTTATTTAGCTTTTAATTTAAAATAAAATTTTCTTTAATTATTTTTACTTCAATTTCAATGGTGTATTAATCGGAAAATGTATAGATTTATACACTAAAAACATTCTAATAACATAAAAATAGAGAGTTCTAAAATACAAAATATTCTTTTTAAATAAAAACAAAATGTAAGGTATAAAGATGTAAATAATACTTAAAAGTTTTTTTGAACATGAAGAGATAAAGAAACCATTGCAATTGCCGGAAATACTAAGCCTACCAGAGGCACAAAAATAGCGGGTAAGTTGCTAATAGTTGTCATAGAATGAATACCTCGATTTAATATTTGTACCTCTTATTTATTGTTATATTTGTTGTTATATTAACGTTTTATCTTGTTATTGTTATCAAGATAAATTTAATTATACTATGTATATAAAATTCTACTTAAGTGAGTATTGAGTATGTACAATACTAAAGAATATAGAATATAAGAGTATATTATGTATATACTAATAAGGAATAAATCTAATACGGTGTAGAAATAGTAATCTATATAGAGATACTAATATATATATATAATATTAAATAGATTATATAAGTATATCAAAGTATATAACATAGATGCTTGCTTAAACACCCTGCGCCTTTTGTTTTGGTGAACCGGAAAGCCTTTGTTGTCCCTCTCCTCTAGTAAGGTAGTGAAACAAAAGAACGCATTGCTCTCAATAACTGAGGGTTTTTGAACGCCTTTTGAGTGTCTAGTCACGAACAATCACAACACGTATTGGGCATTTCAATGTCAAAATAAAGTATTAATTAAAAAAAGATAAAAATGTATATATTGAATGTAATCGAATGATATAAAAATATAAAAGTTCAAAATATAATGTATATTTTTTTAATTCACAAATTATTATGATGAGATAATATTTATATGTTTTTTTTAGAGAGTTATGACTCAAAAAACATATTCTACGTTTAATATTCTAGTTCATTTTGAATTTAATTACACTTTATAATTGATTTTTTATTTTTTTAAAAAAAATTAATAAAAATTATAATTAATTTTTAAAAAATTAATTTATTTTAATATAAAAATTTTAGTTTATTTCAAACTCAATTGGAATAGCAAATATATCTTCAAATTTTTAACTTACTGATAAACTTATTGTATCAGATTTTTCTGGTCGGTTTAGATTGTGAGAGAGAGAGGTATGGCTGATTTCCAGTCTTTGAACATGATTGTTACGTAGGGTGTGTAGGGTGTGCCAGTCAAAACTGTATTTGGTGGTCCAATGGAGGAGAGGCGTACTGGGCACTTCCAGCGTCGAAACCCTTCCCATTCTTCACCTTCATCTTCGTCTTCAACCTCTCTCCGCCGCCATTCAGCTCGTAATTCCCGATCGAGCCACTTCTCTTCTAACTCCCAAAGGTTTCCCGATTCCGTCGGAAGAAAAACCTCCGCCGCCCACCAACAACCTGAAGCTCCCAAAAATGAGCTTTCCGATCTCCCCGCCATCGCCGGGACTTGTCCTTTCATGTGTCCAGGTCCGATTCCGTTGTCTCCTGTGCTCGGCAACTGTTGAAATTCAGTTATATGCCGTTGTTTTTGTGATTCCGAGCTCTTCTTCCCTTTTTTTTTTTTTTTGTGGCAGAGGAAGAAAGGGCACAGCGAGAGCGGCTTCGGGATTTGGCCGTCTTTGAGAGGCTCAACGGAAACCAATCCTTATCGTCTCCTAGCCTGGCAGTCAAAAAGGTAAAATCTTTGCGCCATTAGAATTTCCATGATCTTTGCAGTGTTGTGCTTCTTTTCGTTGATCCATTAGAATTTCCGAATCGCCATGCTTGTTTGTCAAGTAAAATTGGTTATGGTTATGCTTGAAGTAAACTTTCTCTTGCCCAGTTAGTGTCTGTTTGGTAGGAAGATGGAAAACAACGAGAAAATACCATTAAACTTGGGTAAACAAATTGAGTAAGTCTGTAAGGTATATAAAAACTAGTAGAAGGAATATCAACTTTAATCTAACTTTTTTGTAGCAACTTATGTAGGAATGTGTTGTCATCTTTTCGCTGATAGATACGATCTCTTAGTATCAGTGTTTGTAGCGTTATTCGGAATGTCGTGCTGGGGTTCATTCTTACTTTCTGAGTACTTGACTTACAGTGGCCATTTTCTTCTCAATATAGGTTTTCTTGACATTTGATTCATTTACTGTTTCGTCGTTAGTTCTGCAGAACTATAACAACAAAGCAAGTGCATGCATCAGATGTTCGGCCGCTCCCCGTATTAGAAGACACTTTAGCATACCTATTAAATTTGTTGACTTCTGCAAAACAGCCCTTTGAAGTTATTCATGACTTCATCTTTGATAGGACAAGGTCCATACGGCAAGATCTTTCAATGCAGCATATTGTCAATGACAGAGCTATTCACATGTATCAGGAAATGGTGCGTTTTGCTAAAGAAACTTTTTAGTTGGCTCTCTCAATCAGAACCTGCTAGTTGATGTTGACACTCTTGTCCGATAACATGTTTATTAGTTTAGTTATTACTGTGTAGTCTCTATAGCTATATGCAGTAAATTTTACCCTTTGGTTTGCGTTATGAAATTCTTACATTCAAGTTTTCTCTAATTCATGTAGATATAGTCACTTGCATATGGTCATCGCATCTGCTTAATTGAATACAAGCTTATTACTTTTAAAGTTCTACCCTAATTACTTGGTACATCCGGTTACACACTGAAATCATATGACTGTTAATGTAGATTATGTCCTTTGTACAGGTTAAGTTTCATGTCATCTCTCATTACAGGCTTCGTAGTTGTGGTAGCTCTCAAGATGCTTCTTCACTGCACTACCTCAACGTGGAGCAGCTTACGAAGACTCTGACTTCCCTGTTTGATCTGTATGAAGCTAATCAAAGTTCGAATTCTGCTTGTAAAAATGAAGCTGAATTCCGTTCTTTTTATGTGCTGCTTCATCTTGGTTCTAACAGCCGTCCAATGGTTGATCTCCATTTTATTACTATAGTTGTCCAATTTAATTTTCAATGGGCGTCATTTTCTAAATTCTAACGGCATGAAATGTAGCTATTTTTTGTTTACAGGGAGAGTTATCTCTTTGGTTTCGTCATGTGCCATCTCTAATTATGAATTCCAAGGAAATGTGCTTTTCCCGAGAACTTTTAAGGTAATCAACTATATTTAAGATTCCACTTTCTCAGGCATTTCATAGGTTATTCATGGTCAGATTGACAAAGATTTAATTAGACTTTCTTTTTCTATTCCTGATATATGATATTTAAGCACAAAGTTTCTTAGAACTTGAACTTTTCCTTGGTCTGGTAACAGATGTTTTAGGATCGGCAATTACAAGCGTTTCTTGTGCGCAGCAGCTGAGGCATCCTGCCTTCAGTACTGTATTATTGAACCTTATGTTAATGAGGTAAATCATATACCCCTTATATGTGATCTTTCCGTTCCAATGCTCGTTCTTGTTTACCTTTTTTATTCATCACTTTGTAGTGAGCTTGAGCTTTAATTTGACAACTGTTCAACCTCTGGTTAGCATTGGAGACAATAGTTATTCTTGTAACATCCTTTCTGTGGTGTGTTGTAGCTTGCTTAATTATGCATGTAAATTATTGGTGATTTCTTTTCATATTATCGTGGAAGGTCCGAGCATTGGCTCTCTCCTATATTAACAACGGTGGGTACAAGCTTCATCCCTATCCTCTTGTGCACCTTTCAAAACTATTGATGATGAAGGTGATTCCCATCAATTGGAACTTGCTTATTTCTGTTGATTTATATTCGATGGTTCTTGAATGCTGGAAATCTGAATCCAGGAATCCGAAGTGGAATCATTTTGCAATGCTTGCGGTCTAGAGACTTGCATAGATGAAGAGGGAAACAAGTTGTTACCAACGAAGCAAACCACATTTTCTCGTCCCAAGGAGGGGTTTATGCGCTATAACTTTCGGGGGTTTGATGAATTTGAGGATAGACTTTTAAAACTTGTGCTGCCCAAGGAAGGAGAATGGTAGTCTGTAAGAGTAGTTTGTTATTTAGGTTTTATAAAGGGCATGTTTGTGAACTGGTAATCCAATGCAATTTGTAAGGTAATGAGGTCGGAAAGAAACAAATAAGGATAATTGATTTCCTTTCTAGTGTTTATTAAACTAGTAGGATATGGGAAGTTGAATCGAAAACAATTCAAAATGCCAGCCCGATTGGAGTAGGATTAGGGAGTTTAGGCTCCAATTCCGACAAAGTTAGGGCTGGCATCTGGGGCGAAATTGAAGCTGGGTTTGGAAAATTGTGGTTTGGTTGAGAACGATTCGGGAAGATATACGGCAGGTCTTGGTTCATTACTCCAAAACACAAAATTTCCTAGTTCTTCTCTTCTGGATTCTTCCTCCCAAATTCCATTGTTCCTAGTTTTGTGGTTCCAAGACCGATCACCACAGAATCTATGTTTGTTGTTTCTATGGCTCCAATCACAAATGGATTTGCCATTGCTAAGTTTGACTCTCCAAGATTCATGTCTCCAATTGACATTCCAAGATCCCGGTTCTTTGCAATGGGAAGAGTGTCGCGACATTCAGCTGCGATTACTTGACACCTTGAGGACAAGCTGTTTCTTTGTTGTGGGGACTAGGGGTTACGTTAGGGTTCATTAATAATATACTTGGGGAAGTTGGTGATTTGAAATTTGTTAAAGTAAAAATAGTCGTATAAAAGGGAGTTGAGGAAGAGAGATGAGGTATGAAATATGCTATTTGAGTGGTCTAGTTCCTGCAGAGGCTAAGGGTCCTCGAATTCGCTCTGTTATCTCTCTTTCCAAGAGTGTCGATCTCGTTCATTTCCTTCATTTCCAGAATTGAAAAACGGTTTATTTTGCTATTTGGCGTGCTTGTTTTCACTGGTTTAGAATGTTGATTTAAAGGTCCAACAAAATACATAAATAACTATCACACCCCTCTAGCAATTTCAGAACCATCAATTCAGCCCCAAAAAGGAAAAATAAAAATAAAAAATAAAAAACAGTTAAAACAGTTTGTTGGCGTCCCTTCATGCCCGGTGCATTTGCCGCTTTCTGGCATTCGAGGCAACATCACAAAAAAACAAAAAGCAAAAAAAAAAAAAAAAAAAAGGAAAAAATCTTTTCTCCGATTTTTCTAGCAGAAGTGAGGAGAAACAAGCGAGATTTAAGCCCAAAGCAAAGTTACAAAGAAAAATAACAAGATCGCCAGTCCTAGACAGAAAGCAACAACCGCCATGAATGCCTGGGAAACAAGAGGAGTCAGCAACTGGTAGCGAACCAAATTTACGAAAACTTGTTGAAATTTTTGTGTCATGCTACCTGGCCCTGTGACTCGAATTTAAACTTGAGAGTGAACCATGACAATCCTCGGTCCACGAAAGGCGCAAGCGCAAGGGCCCTGCATAAGTTGCATAATTACGATTCCTAAACTCAGCAATCCTCACTCAGTGAGTAACCCATATGGTGCTTAAATTCCCCCCAAAATAACAACACGACAAATCGAGCAATAAGATTGCTGAATAAAAGGACTTTTACCGATGTTAGTATGTTTAAGAGACAGGTATACCTGAGAAACAAGTTAAACTCTAGTATGACTTTAATTGAACTCAAATAACTCACCCTCCGGCCCTCGCAATCTTAGTAACTTGGCTTCCAGCCCACACCATGGCCATAATTTTAAGAAACCTGTCAGCCAACAACCGAAATTTCAGTAACATTTAAACATTCGCCGGTGTTCAAATATGAATTCCTACCTTTCAACAGCGGCAAGATAACCCATCTTCCCAGGTGCAGGAGCAACATAAAACCTATACGCGAATAAATTCATGGCTGTAATAATTGAGATGTGCAGCAGAGTTACAGAGACGAAATAAGCAGAAGGATAATGATAGTTAGAAAGCAAAATATTCGAAAGCAGTCAGTTGCTACATATTTCTTAATGGCTTTTAGCCACATCGTAGAATCACTCTTGACAATATCGTAGTCGGTTGCTGTTACACAAATAGCAATTTCTTTGTTTCATTGTGCAACTCCTCTTCGTGTTAATACCAAGTCGCTAAAATTGTGTGTTATAACTGGACAAAAGAACAGGTATCTTCAGCCCATATCAGCATATAGCACCTCTCGTCAGTTTAGTTATTTGTTAACGAAGTATACTTTTTAACAATAAAACACACAGAGATAGAGAAAGAAATTAACAAATAGTAATAATTGCCCATCACAAAAGACTGCTATCTTAGAATTAGTGAATATCCACCATCAAGCATTAATTTACACTACAATTAAAGAACGATTTTACAAAGCTTTTTAGAACTCAAAATTCCAAAACATGAAGTTTTCTGATGTAATGATTTTTTACGTGACTACAAGGCAATAATTTAACCATACGGACAAACTTTGCTTACCACACCACGAGAAATGTAGTGAGATAGTAGGCAGTGTTCAGTAGGCCATACGATAGTAATCCCGAAATCCCATATCTCCTCAATTTCTCAACCATCCTGAAAAGTGAATTAAGCATGAATCAGATAGAACGAAACAAACAAGCACACAACTCGAAAACTATAGATGGACCATTCTGTCCTAAAAAGCAGACTGTCTCCAGAAAATATATTAATTTACAACAACTCTACTTTCTGCAAGGAACAAGCAAGCATACAGTTCATTTTCGATGCTCCATGGTAATAAGAAAAAATAAAATAAATTGTGCAACCTTAAGAACAAAAAAATTCTTAGGACAGCCATTAAAATTTCGAAAAAATAGATTAGCAGGCCGAAAAATACCAAACGACAAAAAAGATGCGCTAGCTAGAATCTTGACTTGATCATGTTATTGCATTAATAATAACGAGTTTCACCAAAAATTTCTCGGTATAAAAATATCGTAAGAAATTATTCAGTTACCTTTAAACAATTAAGAACACATGTACTTCAACATGTTAGAAAAGGGAAAACTTCGGTTTTCCAATTTGGCAGTAGCCAATCCCAAAATGTAAACGGATGTCATATTGTTCAAGAAGGAAAAATGAACAAACTCACCCTGATCACGTCACTAACAAAAATCAGTAGCCTCTAATATTCACCAATGACATTTGTAAGGCAAGTAGAAAGTACTCGTTCGATTTGGGCAGTACTCCTTGACCACCAGCACTCTTTCCCGCCGAACCTAAAACAAGTTTTTGCAAATTTTAAATTTTTGAAGAAAGAAATGTTATGGAAGAAATAGAAAATAAAACAGACTGTGCATTTAACATTTCCTATTCACAGTTATTCTAGTTTGCACTATTAGATACCTTCATGCTCCAGGGAGTAACTTTTAGCACCAGATAAACCATGAACCTAACTCACACAATGCATAAAGAACAATAAAAATTAGAACTTCATCGACCAAATTATCGACATATTCCGTTTAAAAATTAACAGAAAGGACAATTATAGCACATTTTAATAATTTAGGAGTATTCAAAAAAAAAAAACTAATAATAATCCATGTACACGCCCGCTGAAATTTATGTCCGGCTCCGCCACTTATTATCATCATATAATCCTCAACAGTTAAGTTCAATAGTAAAGTCATAATTTTGGTGGTAGAATAATACTATGTGTACACTTGGGCCCCATTTTATGGCAAGGCAATTTATACTGATATTGATATATATATATATATATATATATTTGTATAAAAGTTTAGGAGTGAGTTCAAAAATTCTGGCAGATGGGTAATGAATAATCTAGAAGAAGAAAAAGTTTTATGTCGTTTTGCAAAGAAATGACAAACATAGTGGAAAGAGAATGAACGCACATCAACGTCGTCGCCGTTGGCGGAGCAGAAGTGCCGAAAGTGGGTGCGATTCAGGGACGGAGTTGTCTGGTTCGGTGATCGAAACGGGAAGGAAACGCCACAGGCTCTGATGAGGTAGGAGAAGCTACTACTGCCATTGTTGTTACCCTGAAGGTTGAAACCCAACAAGCAGCAACAAACATAATATATATGATGAATTTTCTGTAACCAGATGAGTGAGAACAGAAACGAAGAATTGGGGATAGGGCATTTTTAGTTTTACCTGATGAGAAGAAGAAGAAGAAGGGGACCAAGGAAGACCCACCAGATTCAGAGATACGGACATTTTTGAAATTAGCAGTTTGGAAGAATAAGAAGACGACTTCAAAACACCCTCTCAAGTAGATAACTCTATTGCCGTATGTATCCCGAGAGGCCGGAAATTACAATCTCAAAAGTTGAAATTAGCCAAAATTTTTTGATTACTTTATTAATAAAGTGATTAAGTCATTTTAGAAAATTTAGAATTGTTTTATTGATTGTAAATTTTAGTATTTAATTGAAAAAAAAAATTAACTCTTTATATAATGTTATTTTCTTTTCAAATTAAATTAGAACATCATTAATTTTGTTATGTGACTGAAAAAGTTACGAACAAAATTTATTAAAACAATAGATTTACGATATAGATAATATCAAATTTAATATTTGATTATTATTTATTGATATCTTTACTTTTTGGTGTTATCACTATAATATTTTTATTTTTATTTTTTTGTTATTTAAATATTAAAAATTCATTTTTACAAATCATAATAATAATTATTATTAAAAAAAATATGTATATAATATTAGAAATAACATCACACATTGGAGTATAAAGTAAGGTAATGATATTTTTTTTTTATTCTTTTGTAATAAATATAACATTAACATAAATAATTACATTGTAGATAATCTAAATTTTGTTACATTTAACACAAAATATAGCTAATATCAAATTTAACATTTGATTCTTATTAATTGGTATCTTCACTTTTCAATGTAATCATTACAATACTTTTATTTTTTTAACTATTTAAAAATTAAAAGTTTACTTTATGAGTTCAACGCATAATAAAGATTACAAAAAGTAGAAGTAACATTAGGAATAACATTACCATCCTAATATAAAATATAATATTGTTATTTTTCACATTATTTTAAAACAAATATAGCACTAATATAAACAATGTATTACAGAAAGTCATGTGCCAATTTATAATTTGTGTGAATTCAACATACCAATAGCTATTATTGGTCTCCAATGTTACATCAGTTTGGTTGGCAAACTACTGAAATGAAATTATTTAAACATTTTACTATTTCATAACTATTTAACTTAATTCAAATTTTCACTTTTTGAAAATTCATACTACAACTCTTTTTTTTTTTTCTCTTAGATTTTCAATATTCAAATATTACCTTTAATAAAAATTATTCAAATCCATAATTTGAATATATAAATCAAATTCTACAATTGAATACAACTATTCAGTTTAAACGAACATTCAAATATAATCATGTATTTCATAAAAAAAACAAAAACAAAAACAAAAACTTAATTGTTTGGTATTGTTTCCAACATGTTTTGAAAAGAAATCTTACGGATTCTAATAAAGCTGTTTTAAAAATGATTCTTAAATATAATTTATTTTACACAAAGTTAAAAAACAAAAATGAAAACAATAAATCGTTTTCATTTTTTATTAAGGAATTTGAAAATAAAATAAAATTATTTTCCCCTATTCGTTTCCATTTCCATTTCTTAAAAGCTTACACATTTACTAAATATTTTCATAAATATACCCAAATATATATATATATATATATATTTAATACTCAAATCAATTTCTTTATGAACACAACAAACGAGGCCCTTGTTTTCAAAGTATATGATGAGAATGCCCTTGTTTTTAACAAAGATAAAGACAAACATGGTTATAAGAAATTAACCATAATGTCACTTTCCCATGTGTTAGTATTACGATTAAAAGTCTCCATCTCAAAACAAATTTCAAGTTTTAGTGACACAAACAAGAAAAATGAACATGTATTCGAATCATGAGCCAAATTCATTTAGAAAAAAAAAAATAATAATACAAAAAAAAAAAGACGATAGCCCTTCAATTGAAATATAAACCTCAATTATTTATAATGGCAAAAAAACAAAAACAAGACAAGACAAGAAACTGTCCGTTGTTTACCAGGCATCACATATTAATTTTAATATTCTTAGTATCATAAGCTAATCTAATTGAGTGGATAGGACTTTGATTCTTGATCGATTGTAAACATAAAAATCGATCATTTCATAGTAGTTATTTACACTATAAATGGACGAAATGAGGGATCTAGTTGCACCAAAGAAAATCCTTTTTATTTAATGTTTTAATCTATTTGATTAATATAAACGAAAAATATATATTGGTTAGGGTTGGAAAAAGATTTTAGGACTCCATTTTTTGTTATAAGTTTAGAAATTATGAAGGTTCTATACAAGTAATTAAATAATTGATTGAAATAATATATATTATCTAACAAGAAAGATCTTTTTGTTTGCTTTTTTCTTTTTTTACCAAAAATATAATAAAGAAAATCTGGAATATAGAAGTTATAATGATAAACATATAAACAAAATTAAGCCTAAAGCAATACTCCTAATAAGAATGGCAATTAACAAAACAAAATTTTCAACATTTCTTATGCACAAGTTCTCAAACCACCCACCACTTGTGATTTTTTCTTGGTACAGCCACTGCCAGAGTCTACAGAGTCTATGTCGCATACCCAAGTGTGGGCATACAAAGACTATTTTACTTTGAGCGAGGGCAAAGTAGTCAAATACAAAAATTTCTAAAGCAAAATTAAAAATTAAAAAAAAAATTCAATGGGGGCTTAATTAATACCTCAGCGAGATTGAACTATTTTTGTGTAAATTAACGGACATTTGAACGGTTATGAAACTTCGGAGGGACAAAATGAACGAGAGTGCCTAGTTCAAGAGTACTTACGAAATAATCCTACATTATTTATATCCACCTTTAATGATGCAAAAATTACTAGAAAAATATAAGGTCCTCCTTATTTTATGTTTGCTTTACTCTTTGACTGTTGCTAGTTGGTATGCTTTATTTATAGGATTTTTTTTGCATCGGTATACTCTGAATTTATCGCACAGTCATAATTTAAATCTTAAACTTTTAATTTTTTCAATTTACATAACAATTTACCTCTAATTAATTGCAATGTTGATTTTTTTTTAATGAAAATTGACACTTAACTTACATATAGGCTATTAATTAAGAGTATAAAATATTTGTTCTATCAATATTAACCCAAATTCATTTATAAAACAAAGTTAATTGAAAGTTTTCTACTTTGATAATACTTAATTATATATCTTAATGTAAATAAATTTAGGTTAAAATAAATAAAAATGACCATAAATGTTATCAATCAACTATTTATGTACAACGTACATATTAAACTTCCTTCAAAAGACTAACATCATTATCAATGAGTGGTAAATTACTATAAATTTATAAATTCAGGGTATAAATTGTCAAAATTAAAAGTTTAGGGTGTAAATTATAACTGTGCGATAAATTGAGGTGCACCGATGCACCAAAAAAAAAAAACCTTGTTTATGTGGTTGTTCCTTTCTAATTGGCTGTTTGTGGCCCTGTTTTCATTTAGGTTTCCTCTTCTTCGTTATGAAAGCACTTAAAAAAAACAAAACCAAAAACAAAAAAACAAAAAACAAAAACAAAAACGAAAAAAAACCAAACCAAAACAAAACAAATAACTCTTAAGATAGACTAAGTTCGATAATTTACAGTTCTACTTTAAGATCCGTATCCATTGTTGGGCTTGTAGTGGTGCAAAGGAAACAAAGCTCACTTTTTAAAGTAAAATTGAGTCGGATTTTTTCCGTTTTATTAATGAATTCTTTTTTTTTTTTTTTTTGTTGAATTTGTTATTAATGGAATCTTGAACTTTTGCTATGGATAAAGATGCCTAGAAACAGAATAACACAAATCATCTACGTTTTGTATTTGGGAAAAAAGAAAGTAAGAACAAAATAACAACTCAAACGCTTGATAGCTCACAAAGTACGGATGATATGAACCATATATAAGATCAACAAGTACTTTTATAATATCTCTTACAATAAATAAATAAATAAATAAATAAGGAAAAAAAATCTAATACTTCTTTGAGAGATTCAAAGCTCACGTCATTTTATTTCCACTTACTTATGAAGAGATCAAAAGCAATTAAACCAAAGAAAAAGCAAAACTCCCATTGAAGACCAGAGGTAGAGAAAGGGCTTGCCATGTATGCATGTGTGTGTTAAACGGGAAGGAAAGTTCGCGTGTAGAAATTTGCTTATGTGAAGCCATTGTGCTAAAATAAAATTTCAGAAATAGAATGATCAGCGTTACCATATCCCCAGACGTTATCAAATGGGTTTCCTAGATGTTGATAGGAGACCGTTATTTAGTTTCACCGAATGTACTAATAGTAAGGATATGTAGATCTGTAAAAAACAGACATTTACATTTAAGATCCAAAAAGCCAATAAGAGTCACCTAGTAACCCTTTACCGCTAGGCCATCACACTTGATGGTGAAATCATTACTACTAAATCACATAGCTTGTAACCAAAAGCAACTTAATTAATGAAATCTGTTATATCCCAAAAAAAAAAAAAAAAAAAAAAAAGAAGAATAGTAATCCTCAAGCGCAGCTTTGTTAATAACCAGCCGGCAAATTAAGCTTTATCATAAGAAACATGAAAGAATATTAGAGCCACCAAGTTGACACAAAATTTTCATTTGCCAAAAAAACAACAGAATTCATCCATAGAGCCCACAAGCATTGAGATTATCTCCTGTCCCCTTCTTCTTTGCTAAACTCCAAAACCTCCACGTTAACTACAAACTACTGCGTGAATAGAAAAGCTTGGTTGCAAGATAACAACAGTCTGTTTCCTATCGACGTTCAAAAAACTCCCGGGACCCCCCTAATTGTGGATATTCGTATATCCTCTCCAGCTTTAGTCCAAAGATGCTTTGCTTCGAATCGCCACTGCACTTTGCTCTTCAGCGTTAAATTCAATTCATGTCTAACTTTCTGTTTTCGCTCCTTCAAAGTCGTTTCGTATGTTCTTAATTTCTTTTGTTTCTCATCTTTGATCAATCCCTCTTATATAAGATATGTGTAGCTGTGTAAATCGATGTAGTCGAGAAAAAAAGAGAAGAGAAAAACTGTTTCCTTGTTGCAAAACAGATTGTGATACAGAATGTACAGAACATCATAATTAGATGGTAGAACGTAGATTATCGGTTAGAAAGACGGTGTAGGTATTTCGTTGTTCGTCACGGCGAGGAACAAGCCATGGAGTCGGGAGAAAAAGGGGGTCGTCAAAGTGTAGTGGTGATTCTGGATGCATCTAAAGATGATAGCTTGAGAGCAATCCATGGGGGACTCCTGAACGAGTTTTCACTTGAACCCGGAGATGACCTTACATTTCTCGCGGTTCTTCACCAGGTTAATAGCCCTAGTACGTTTTCTTTCGTGGGAGCTGTAAAAAGGAGTAAGAGTTCAAAAAATTTGTATGCTTTTTTTTTTTTTTTTTTTAATTTTTTCCTGAAATTAAGGAAACGAAACAGCGGTAACGTATCTTACGACTCTCAAACTCACTCATGTGCATGAAAATTTGCTGACTCTTGCTTCTTTCCCATATTTTGCCTTCAAACGTGATCGTCCAGTGGGATACAAGGTCAGTCTGGATCATGGTTCGATCTCTAGTGCGAACCAGAAAATAGCCGAGGGAGCACGTGCGGTTAAGGAAATAGAGTATATGGACAAAAAGGAGATTATCAGTATTTCGGAACAATGTAAAATGGAGAAGGTAAGAAACCTTGCAGCCTAAACCCTATCCAGAATTTAAAAAAAAATTCACTTCCAACTCACCGCACGTGAGTTGATTTTAAAAAGATAGTATTATAGTTGGGACCCCTGGCACTACTCTGTTACTCTATGTTAATTGCATACATTATATATATATATTTGTAAATATATGTCATGAAAATCAGTATCAGTTACTTTTATCCAGATATTCTTCCAGCTTAATCTTGTCATATGTTTTTTTTTTTTCATGGTAGCTTATAAAAACAGAATTAACAAAATAAAGATGGATCGATCATGCAAATGTGTGGTATCAGTCTTGCTGTTTAAATGACTACTCATGCGTCTATAGTAATACTCCGTGACCTAAACGATGGTTCCTCAAACGTTCTCGAAAACCTTGAATTACGCTATTGCCTGTCAAATCCAAAGGCTAATGAGAAGTCTATTTTCATGGGAAAAAATTTTCAGATTGGTTTCCATGTGATGGTGCTCGCTGGAAAGATGGATGCTATAGAAGAAGTGAGAGCATCTCAGGCAACCTGGGTAATACTTGATAAGTAAGTCAGAAACTTCAGACATCTCGTTCTGATACAAGGATATAGTTTGTGTTTCAAAAAAGAAATTCAAAAAAAAAAAAAAATGAATTGCTAGGATTACAAATGCTCTTTTTGACATGGCAATCCAGGGAGATGAAGCGAGAGAAGAAATTCTTCTTGGAACAGCTTTCGTGTGAAATATCGAGGATGAAGAGTGATTATTCAATTGAAAGTTTAAGAGGGCCAAAAGAAAAAGGAAAGAGCAAACCACCAACTGAAGGCAGTACCAAACTGCCGTACGACGACATGACACCGGGAAGCCCAAAAGGAAAGCACTCTCGACATAAAAGTAAGCGTTTCTTTCCGAAACTTTCATTGCATACGCATGAGAGAAATCTCTATATGCATTTACAGAGAGTCCTTTTCAGATTAACTTTATAAAAAACCGAATTTGATCTTACAATCAATAGACAATAAAATTGAAAGCCAATAAATATGCATCCAATCTGGTTCATCAGGTTCTAAAGATAAAACGTCGATAGATAAAGAAAGTACTAGAAATAAGGAAGGAGAAAGGTTGGAAAGAAGCGAAAAAGATGGGGTGAGCCAAGAGGAGCTCGTACAGAATCCCAACAACTCTGACTGGACGGGAGAATGTGAGACTGATGAGGAATTCATTTCCACTTGTCCGAAATGTGACAATAGACGGCCGAAGGCTGGATGGAAGAAAGAGTTCACTTATGGAGAGCTCTTGGCAGCTACAAGAGGTTTTTCCCAAATGAACTTCCTATCAGAAGGTGGATTTGGTTCCGTCTACCTAGGAGTGCTTAAAAATGGACTAAAGATTGCGGTGAAGCAACACAAAAGTGCTAGCGTCCAAGGAGAAAAAGAATTCAAAGCTGAAGTTCGTTTTCTCAGCACAGCAATACATGAAAATTTGGTCATTCTGCTGGGATCATGTTCGGAAGGAAACAATAGGCTTCTTGTTTATGAATACGTATGCAATGGGTCATTGGACCAGCACCTATCAAGTAAGCGTCAGAAACAAGGTTTTACAAGCCTATTATTCGTGAAGATCCATTAGAATCACATATGTAAACATTACACTAACTACCCTTTACGTTTTTTCTTTTTTTTTTTGTGTCCTGAAATTATGCAGAACACACGCGTAAACCACTTAGTTGGGACGCAAGGATGAAGATTGCAACGGGAGCTGCAAAAGGATTGCAATACCTGCATCAGAACAATATTGTCCACAGAGATATCAGACCAAACAACATCCTCTTAACACACGATCACGACACTCTGGTAATGAAACCGAACCCCATGATCATGAGCTAGAAAAGGAAAAGCCTAATTGATAGATGACATGTTCGTCGTGGCGATTTTCATATTAGATTAAACTATTGACATAATCACATTTGTGCTCGTCTAACGTGCTCCATGACGCAGCTAGGAGACTTTGGCCTTGCAAGAGAACAAGAGGAAGATCACTCGTCCGTGACGAGAGTTGTTGGAACTCTGGGATATTTGGCACCAGAGTATGCCGAAAGCGGGAAAGTATCAACCAAGACAGATGTTTATGCTTTCGGTGTAACTCTGTTACAGCTGATTACAGGACGTGGCACTAACAACAAGTCTCTTGAAGGGAGAAGTCTTGTGGGATGGGTAAGTGATCAGAAAACTTATACACCGTCCTATCTCATAGACGTTAACCAAATGTTGTTGGCTACATAAGGTCCTTTTTCTTTCAGGCAAGACCACTGCTAAAAGACAGGAACTACCCAGATTTAATTGATCCGAGAATTACAGATTCGCACGATGTGCACCAACTCTTTTGGATGATTCGAGTAGCGGAAAAATGTCTTCTCAAGGATCCCCAAAAGAGATTATCCATGGACAAGGTATGTCAAATCTTTTGCACATAGTACTCTGTAGCTAGTGTCAAAATTGAGCGCCATAGTCTTGTATGCTTATAACATTATGAACCGCACACCGAACCTGCAGATGAGAAATCGCGGGTAATTTTAATGGTGCATATAAGATGAGAAAAATGCATGTATTAAACAGTGGCTAATGTTGCACAGGATGGTAACTTTTTAGCCATAAGAGAGAAAAATGCTGTAACTTTTATGTGTGTGAGCAAGTATAAACAACCTCATAGGGATATAGTAATGACATGTCACAAGGGAAGCGGACGGGAAAGATGCCACCCAGAAAGAAGGTTATAGCCTTACTAAAATCTGTTAATTCACTCAGAATTCCTATATACTAGGAATCATTATCTTAAAAAGAACAATTATTTTGACATATAAATATCTGATTTTTTTTTTTTATTATTATTATAGGTGGTAGAAGCTTTAGATTACCTCAGAGAATCAGATGCATTCTGCAACATCAAGCTTTCCCCAGCACATTCAGATTCATCACAAAGCAGCGGTCGAAATTTTTTAATTTATACCATCATATTATATTTAGTATACAAATTTGTACTTTTTTTTTTTTTTGTCAATACACAATTTTGACCTAAAATGTCAAAATATCCTTAAAAAAAACTACAATTTAGGCTATTCACATTTTTATATCATGTATTCCGCCTTTATTAAGAAAGTATATCATCCATTCAAAATCTTGCATTTTATATAAACATTTTATTTTTACGTGAAAATACCCAAAATATTCTTTATAAAATTGTAAAATGACAAAAACTTTAATTTTTTTAAATAAAAAATTCGAACTTCTCAACCCAGTAATCATAACCACTCAGCCCTTTCCTAGCCCGCTGTCACTAAACCCTTTTGACCCCACCTAAAGCCATTTACTTAGCTTTTAATTTAAAATAAAATTTTCTTTAATTATTTTTACTTCAATTTCAATGGTGTATTAATGGAGAAAATGTATAGATTTATAAACTAAAAACAATCGAATAACATAAAAATAGAGAGTTCTAAAATACAAAATATACTTTTTAAATAAAAACAAAATGCAAGGTATAAAGATGTAAATAATACTTCGATTTAATATTTATACCTCTTATTTATTGTTATATTTGTTGTTATATTAACATTTTATCCTGTTATTGTTATAAAGATAAATTCAATTATACTATGTATATAGAATTCTACTTAAGTGAGTATTGAGTATGTACAATACTAAAGAGTATAGAATATAAGAGTATATTATGTATATACAAATAAGTGAGTAACCCACATGATGCTTAAATTCCCCCCAAAATAACAACACGACAAATCGAGCAATAAGATTGCTGAATAAAAGGACTTTTACCGATGTTAGTATGTTTAAGAGACAGGTATATCTGAGAAACAAGCTAAACTCTAGTATAACTTTAATTGAACTCAAATAACTCACCCTCCGGCCCTCGCAATCTTAGTAACTTGGCTTCCAGCCCACACCATGGCCATAATTTTAAGAAACCTGTCAGCCAACAACCGAAATTTCAGTAACATTTAAACATTCGCCGGTGTTCAAATATGAATTCCTACCTTTCAACAGCGGCAAGATAACCCATCTTCCCAGGTGCAGGAGCAACATAAAACCTATACGCGAATGAATTCATGGCTGTAATAATTGAGATGTGCAGCAGAGTTACAGAAACGAAATAAGCAGAAGGATAATGATAGTTAGAAAGCAAAATATTCGAAAGCAGTCAGTTGCTACATATTTCTTAATGGCTTTTAGCCACATCGTAGAATCACTCTTGACAATATCGTAGTCGGTTGCTGTTACACAAATAGCAATTTCTTTGTTTCATTGTGCAACTCCTCTTCGTGTTAATACCAAGTCGCTAAAATTGTGTGTTATAACTGGACAAAAGAACAGGTATCTTCAGCCCATATCAGCATATAGCACCTCTCGTCAGTTTAGTTATTTGTTAACGAAGTATACTTTTTAACAATAAAACACACAGAGATAGAGAAAGAAATTAGCAAATAGTACTAATTGCCCATCACAAAAGACTGCTATCTTAGAATTAGTGAATATCCACCATCAAGCATTAATTTACACTACAATTAAAGAACGATTTTACAAAGCTTTTTAGAACTCAAAATTCCAAAACATGAAGTTTTCTGATGTAATGATTTTTTACGTGACTACAAGGCAATAATTCAACCATACGGACAAACTTTGCTTACCACACCACGAGAAATGTAGTGAGATAGTAGGCAGTGTTCAGTAGGCCATACGATAGTAATCCCGAAATCCCATATCTCCTCAATTTCTCAACCATCCTGAAAAGTGAATTAAGCATGAATCAGATAGAACGAAACAAACAAGCACACAACTCGCAAACTATAGATGGACCATTCTGTCCTAAAAAGCAGACTGTCTCCAGCAAATACTAATTTACAACAACTCTACTCTCTGCAAGGAACAAGCAAGCATACAGTTCATTTTCGATGCTCCATGGTAATAAGAAAAAAAATAAATAAATTGTGCAACCTTAAGAACAAAAAAATTCTTAGGACAGCCATTAGAATTTCGAAAAAATAGAGTAGCAGGCCGAAAAATACCAAACGACAAAAAAGATGCGCTAGCTAGAATCTTGACTTGATCATGTTATTGCATTAATAATAACGAGTTTCACCAAAAATTTCTCGGTATAAAAATATCGTAAGAAATTATTCAGTTACCTTTAAACAATTAAGAACACATGTACTTCAACATGTTAGAAAAGCAAAAACTTCGGTTTTCCAATTTGGCAGTAGCCAATCCCAAAATGTAAACGGATGTCATATTGTTCAAGAAGGAAAAATGAACAAACTCACCCTGATCACGTCACTAACAAAAATCAGTAGCCTCTAATATTCACCAATGACATTTGTAAGGCAAGTAGAAAGTACTCGTTCGATTTGGGCAGTACTCCTTGACCACCAGCACTCTTTCCCGCCGAACCTAAAACAAGTTTTTGCAAATTTTAAATTTTTGAAGAAAGAAATGTTATGGAAGAAATAGAAAATAAAACAGACTGTGCATTTAACATTTCCTATTCACAGTTATTCTAGTTTGCGCTATTAGATACCTTCATGCTCCAGGGAGTAACTTTTAGCACCAGATAAACCATGAACCTAACTCACACAATGCATAAAGAACAATAAAAATTAGAACTTCATCGACTAAATTATCGACATATTCCGTTTAAAAATTAACAGAAAGAATAATTATAGCACATTTTAATAATTTAGGAGTATTCAAAAAAAAAAAAAACTAATAATAATTCATGTACACGCCCGCTGAAATTTATGTCCGGCTCCGCCACTTATTATCATCATATAATCCTCAACAGTTAAGTTCAATAGTAAAGTCATAATTTTGGTGGTAGAATGATACTATGTGTACACTTGGGCCCCATTTCATGGCAAGGCAATGTATACTGATATTGATATATATATATATATATATATATATATTTGTATAAAAGTTTAGGAGTGAGTTTAAAAATTCTGACAGATGGGTAATGAATAACCTAGAAGAAGAAAAAGTTTTATGTCGTTTTGCAAAGAAATGACAAACATCGTGGAAAGAGAATGAACGCACATCAACGTCGTCGCCGTTGGCGGAGCAGAAGTGCCGAAAGTGGGTGCGATTCAGGGACGGAGTTGTCTGGTTCGGTGATCGAAACGGGAAGGAAGCGCCACAGGCTCTGATGAGGTAGGAGAAGCTACTACTGCCATTGTTGTTACCCTGAAGGTTGAAACCCAACAAGCAGCAACAAACATAATATATATGATGAATTTTCTGTAACCAGATGAGTGAGAACAGAAACGAAGAATTGGGGATAGGGCATTTTTAGTTTTACCTGATGAGAAGAAGAAGAAGAAGGGGACCAAGGAAGACCCACCAGATTCAGAGATACGGACATTTTTGAAATTAGCAGTTTGGAAGAATAAGAAGACGACTTCAAAACACCCTCTCAAGTAGATAACTCTATTGCCGTATGTATCCCGAGCGGCCGGAAATTACAATCTCAAAAGTTGAAATTAGCCAAAATTTTTTGATTACTTTATTAATAAAGTGATTAAGTCATTTTAGAAAATTTAGAATTGTTTTATTGATTGTAAATTTTAGTATTTAAATGAAAAAAAAAATTAACTCTTTATATAATGCTATTTTCTTTTCAAACTAAATTAGAACGTCATTAATTTTGTGATGTGATTGAAAAAGTTACTAACAAAATTTATTAAAACAATAGATTTACGATATAGATAATATCAAATTTAATATTTAATTATTATTTATTGATATCTTCACTTTTTGGTGTTATCACTATAATATTTTTATTTTTATTTCTTTGTTATTTAAATATTAAAAATTTATTTTTACAAATCATAATAATAATTATTATTAAAAAAAATATGTATATAATATTAGAAATAACATCACACATTGGAGTATAAAGTAAGATAATGATATTTTTTTTTATTCTTTTGTAATAAATATAACATTAACATAAATAATTGCATTATAGATGGTCTAAACTTTGTTACATTTAACACAAAATATAGCTAATATTAAATTTAACATTTGATTCTTATTAATTGGTATATTCACTTTTCAATGTAATCGTTACAATACTTTTATTTTTTTAACCATTTAAAAATTACAAGTTTACTTTATGAGTTCAACGCATAATAAAGATTACAAAAAGTAGAAGTAACATTAGGAATAACATTACCATTCTAATATAAAATATAATATTGTTATTTTTCACATTATTTTAAAACAAATACAGCACTAATATAAACAATGTATTACAGAAAATCATGTGCCAACTTATAATTTGTGTGAATTCAACATACCAATAGCTATTATTGGTCTCCAATGTTACATCAGTTTGGTTGGCAAACTATTGAAATGAAATTATTTAAACGTTTTACTATTTCATAACTATTTAACTTAATTCAAATTTTCACTTTTTAAAAATTCATACCACAACACTTTTTTTTTTCCTTACATTTTCAATATTCAAATATTACCTTTAATAAAAATTATTCAAACCCATAATTTGAATATATAAATCAAATTCTACAATTGAATACAACTATTCAGTTTAAACGAACATTCAAATATAATCATGTATTTCATATAAAAAAAAAAAAAAAAAAAAAAAAAACAACAACAACAACAACAAAAACAAAAACTTAATTGTTTGGTATTGTTTCCAACATGTTTTGAAAAGAAATCTTACGGTTTCTAATAAAGTTGTTTTAAAAATGATTCTTAAATATAATTTATTTTACACAAAGTTAAAAAACAAAAACGAAAACAATAAATCGTTTTGGAATTTGAAAATAAAATAAAATTATTTTCCCCTATTCGTTCCATTTCCATTTCTTAAAAGGTTACACATTTACTAAATATTTTCATAAATATACCCAAATATATATATATATATATATTTTAATACTCAAATCAATTTCTTTATGAACACAACAAACGAGGCCCTTGTTTTCAAAGTATATGATGAGAATGCCCTTGTTTTTAACAAAGATAAAGACAAACATGGTTATAAGAAATTAACCATAATGTCACTTTCCCATGTGTTAGTATTACGATTAAAAGTCTCCATCTCAAAACAAATTTCAAGTTTTGGTGACACAAACAAGAAAAATGAACATGTATTCGAATCATGAGCCAAATTCATTTAGAAAAAATAATAATAATAATAATACCGAAAAAAAAAAGACGATAGCCCTTCAATTGAAATATAAACCTCAATTATTTATAATGGCAAAAAAAAAAACAAAAACAAAAAAAAAAAACAAGACAAGGCAAGAAACTGTCCGTTGTTTGCCAGGCATCAGATATAATTTTAATATTCTTAGTATCATAAGCTAATCTCATTGAGTGGATAGTTAGGACTTTGATTCTTGATCGATTGTAAACATAAAAATCGATCATTTCATAGTAGTTATTTACATTATAAATGGACGAAATGAGGGATCTAGTTGCACCAAAGAAAATCTTTTTTATTTAATGTTTTAATCTATTTGATTAATATAAACGAAAAATATATATTGGTTAGGGTTGGAAAAAGATTTTAGGACTCCATTTTTTGTTATAAGTTTAGAAATTATGAAGGTTCTATACAAGTAATTAAATAATTGATTGAAATAATATATATTATCCAACAAGAAAGATTTTTTTGTTTGCTTTTTTCTTTTTTCTTTTACCAAAAATATAATAAAGAAAATCT
This sequence comes from Ficus hispida, assembly GCA_025413025.1. Taxonomy (NCBI): domain Eukaryota; kingdom Viridiplantae; phylum Streptophyta; class Magnoliopsida; order Rosales; family Moraceae; genus Ficus; species Ficus hispida. Next base: position 2,237,650 of record CM046364.1, on the reverse strand, counting down.
GGAATATAGAAGTTATAATGATAAACATAGAAACAAAATTAAGCCTAAAGCAATACTCCTAATAAGAATGGCAATTAACAAAACAAAATTTTCAACATTTCTTATGCACAAGTTCTCAAACCACCCACCACTTGTGAATTTTTCTTGGTACAGCCACTGCCAGAGTCTACGGATCAAAGAAGTCCAAACTTTTCTTTTTTGCCTTGTATTTTGTTTTTGTGTTATTGTGTTTTGTTGTCTTTTCCACTGCAACTTTTCATCTTTTTTTTTTTTCCCCCTTTCTTTTGATGAGTGTTATTTTCTTTTGGGTAAACAATTGCACAGCCAATCTCATGGGCTGATGGGCCCGCCTCTCCTCCTCTCTGTGTAACATTGACCCATTTATTATTTGACTTTTTTGCTTTCATAAGTCTTCTATGACGCATTACTAACGGGATATTTGGTGAAGTAGTTTGAATTGGGATTTTTAAGTTTTAATAATTAATTTTTTTGAATTTTCAGAAAAGATAAAAAACTTTTTGAGAAAAAGATAAAAACTTTTTGAGAAAAAGACGAAAAAAAGTTTGAGTTTGGGAATTTGGATGGTTATGCCAAACTCCCCCTAAGTGTGGGCATACAAAGACTATTTTACTTTGAGTGAGGGCAAAGTAGTCAATTTCTAAAGCAAAATTAAAAATTAAAAAAAAATATTCAATGGGGGCTTAATTAATACCTCAGCGAGATTGAACTATTTTTGTGTAAATTAACGGACATTTGAACGGTTATGAAACTTCGGAGGGACAAAATGAACGAGAGTGCCTAGTTCAAGAGTACTTATGAAATAATCCTACATTATTTATATCCACCTTTAATGATGCAAAAATTACTAGAAAAATATAAGGTCCTCCTTATTTTATGTTTGCTTTACTCTTTGACTGTTGCTAGTTGGTATGCTTTGTTTATGGGATTTTTTTGCATCGGTATACTCTGAATTTATCGCACAGTCATAATTTAAATTTTAAACTTTTAATTTTTTCAATTTACATAACAATTTACCTCTAATTAATTGCAATGTTGATTTTTTTTTTAATGAAAATTGACACTTGACTTACATATAGGTTGTTAATTAAGAGTGTAAAATATTTTTTCTATCAATATTAACCCAAATTCATTTATAAAATAAAATTAATTGAAAGTTTTCTACTTTGATAATACTTAATTAAATATCTTACTGTAAATAAATTTAGGTTAAAATATATAAAAATGATCATAAATGTTATCAATCAATGATTTATATACAACGCACATATTAAACTTCCTTCAAAAGACTAACATCATTATCAATGAGTGGTAAATTACTATAAATTTGTAAGTTCATGATATAAATTATCAAAATTAAAAATTTAGGGTACAACTTATAACTGTGCGATAAATTGAGGTGCACCAATGCAAAAAAAAAAAAAAAAAAAAAAAAAAAAAAAAAAAAAACCTTGTTTATGTGGTTGTTCCTTTCTATTGGCTGTTTGTAGCCCTGTTTTCATTTAGGTTTCCTCTTCTTCGTTATGAAAGCACTTAAAAAAAACAAAACCAAAAACAAAACAAAAACAAAAACAAAAACAAAAAAAAAAAAAAAAACCAAACCAAAACAAAACAAATAACTCTTAAGATAGACTAAGTTCGATAATTTACAGTTTTACTTTAAGATCCGTATCCATTGTTGGGCTTGTAGTGGTGCAAAGGAAACAAACCTCACCTTTTAAAGTAAAATTGAGTCAGATTTTTTCTGTTTTATTAATGAATTCTTTTTTCTTTTTTTTTTGTTGAATTTGTTATTAATGGATTCTTGAACTTTTGCTATAGATAAAGATGCCTAGAAACAGAATAACACAAATCATCTACGTTTTGTATTTGGGAAAAAAGAAAGTAAGAACAAAATAACAACTCAAATGCTTGATAGCTCACAAAGTACAGATGATATGAACCATAAGATCAACAAGTACTTTTATAATATCTCTTATAATAAATAAATAAATAAGGAAAAAAATCTAATACTTCTTTGAGAGATTCGAAGCTCACGTCATTTTATTTCCACTTACTTATGAAGAGATCAAAAGCAATTAAACCAAAGAAAAAGCAAAACTCCCATTGAAGACCAGAGGTTAAGAAAGGGTTTGCCATGTATGCATGTGTGTGTGTTAAAAGGGAAGGAAAGTTTGCGTGTAGAAATTTGCTTATGTGAAGCCATTGTGCTAAAATAAAATTTCAGAAATAGAATGATCAGCGTTACCATATCCCCAGATGTTATCAAAGGGGTTTCCTAGATGTTGATAGGAGGCCGTTATTTAGTTTCACCGAATGTGCTAATAATAAGAATATGTAGATCTATAAAAAATAGACATTTACATTTAAGATCCAAAAAGCCAATAAGGGTCACCTAGTAACCTTTCACCGCTAGGCCATCACGTGAAATCATTACTACTAAATCACATAGCTTGTGACCAAAAGCAACTTAATTAATGAAATCTGTTATATCCCAAAAAAAATAAATAAATAAATAAATAAGGAATATAGTAATCCTCAAGCGCAGCTTTGTTAATAACCAGCCGGCAAATTAAGCTTTATCATAAGAAACATGAAAGAATATTAGAGCCACCAAGTTGACACAAAACATCATTTGCCAAAAAACAACAGAATACATCCATAGAGCCCACAAGCATTGAGATTATCTCCTGTCCCCTTCTTCTTTGCTAAACTCCAAAACTTCCACGTTAACTACAAACTACTGCGTGAATAGAAAAGCTTGGCTGCAAGATAACAACGGTCTGTTTCCTATCGACGTTCAGAAAACTCCCGGGACCCCCCTAATTGTGGATATTCGTATATCCTCTCCAGCTTTAGTCCAAAGATGCTTTGCTTCGAATCGCCACTGCACTTTGCTCTTCAGCGTTAAATTCAATTCATGTCCAACTTTCTGTTTTCGCTCCTTCAAAGTCGTTTCGTATGTTCTTAATTTCTTTTGTTTCTCATCTTTGATCAATCCCTCTTATATAAGATATGTGTAGCTGTGTAAATCGATGTAGTCGAGAAAAAAAGAGAAGAGAAAAACTGTTTCCTTGTTGCAAAACAGATTGTGATACAGAATGTACAGAACATCATAATTAGATGGTAGAACGTAGATTATCGGTTGGAAAGACGGTGTAGGTATTTCGTTGTTCGTCACGGCGAGGAACAAGCCATGGAGTCGGGAGAAAAAGGGGGTCGTCAAAGTGTAGTGGTGATTCTGGATGCATCTAAAGATGATAGCTTGAGAGCAATCCATGGGGGACTCCTGAACGAGTTTTCACTTGAACCCGGAGATGACCTTACATTTCTCGCGGTTCTTCACCAGGTTAATAGCCCTAGTACGTTTTCTTTCGTGGGAGCTGTAAAAAGGAGTAAGAGTACAAAAAATTTGTATGCTTTTTTTTTTTTTTTTTTTTTCCTGAAATTAAGGAAACGAAACAGCGGTAACGTATCTTACGACTCTCAAACTCACTCATGTGCATGAAAATTTGCTGACTCTTGCTTCTTTCCCTTATTTTGCCTTCAAACGTGATCGTCCAGTGGGATACAAGGTCAGTCTGGATCATGGTTCGATCTCTAGTGCGAACCAGAAAATAGCCGAGGGAGCACGTGCGGTTAAGGAAATAGAGTACATGGACAAAAAGGAGATTATCAGTATTTCGGAACAATGTAAAATGGAGAAGGTAAGAAACCTTGCAGCCTAAACCCTATCCAGAATTTTAAAAAAAATACACTTCCAACTCACTGCACGTGAGTTGATTTTAAAAAGATAGTATTATAGTTGGGACCCCTGGCACTACACTGTTACTCTATGTTAATTGCTTGCATTATATATATATATATATATGTAAATATATGTCATGAAAATCAGTATCAGTTACTTTTATCCATATATTCTTCCAGCTTAATCTTGTCATATGTTTTTGTTTCGTGGTAGCTTATAAAAACAGAATTAACAAAATAAAGATGGATCGATCATGCAAATGTGCGGTATCGGTCTTGCTGTTTAAATGACTACTCATGCGTCTATAGTAATACTCCGTGACCTAAACGATGGTTCCTCAAACGTACTCGAAAACCTTGAATTACGCTATTGCCTGTCAAATCCAAAGGCTAATGAGAAGTCTATTTTCATGGGAAAAAATTTTCAGATTGGTTTCCATGTGTTTCAGATTGGTTTCCATGTGATGGTGCTCGCTGGAAAGATGGATGCTATAGAAGAAGTGAGAGCATCTCAGGCAACCTGGGTAATACTTGATAAGTAAGTCGAAACTTCAGACATCTCGTTCTGATACAAGGATATAGTTTGTGTTTCAAAAAAGAAATTCAAAAAAAAAAATGAATTACTAGGATTACTAATGCTCTTTTCGACATGGCAAACCAGGGAGATGAAGCGAGAGAAGAAATTCTTCTTGGAACAGCTTTCGTGTGAAATATCGAGGATGAAGAGTGATTATTCAATTGAAAGTTTAAGAGGGCCAAAAGAAAAAGGAAAGAGCAAACCATCAACTGAAGGCAGTACCAAACTGCAGTACGACGACATGATACCGGGAAGCCCAAAAGGAAAGCACTCTCGACATAAAAGTAAGCGTTTCTTTCCGAAACTTTCATCGCATACGCATGACAGAAATCTCTATATGCATATACAGAGAGTCCTTTTCAGATTAACTTTATAAAAAACCGAATTTGATCTTACAATCAATAGACAATAAAATTGAAAACCAATAAATATGCATCCAATCTGGTTCATCAGGTTCTAAAGATAAAATGTCGATAGATAAAGAAAGTACTAGAAATAAGGAAGAAGAAAGGTTGGAAAGAAGCGAAAAAGATGGGGTGAGCCAAGAGGAGCTCGTACAGAATCCCAACAACTCTGACTGGACGGGAGAATGTCAGACTGATGAGGAATTCATTTCCACTTGTCCGAAATGTGACAATAGACGGCCGAAGACTGGATGGAAGAAAGAGTTCACTTATGGAGAGCTCTTGGCAGCTACAAGAGGTTTTTCCCAAAAGAACTTCCTATCAGAAGGTGGATTTGGTTCCGTCTACCTAGGAGTGCTTAAAAATGGACTAAAGATTGCGGTGAAGCAACACAAAAGTGCTAGCGTCCAAGGAGAAAAAGAATTCAAAGCTGAAGTTCGTTTTCTCAGCACAGCAATACATGAAAATTTGGTCATTCTGCTGGGATCATGTTCGGAAGGAAACAATAGGCTTCTTGTTTATGAATACGTATGCAATGGGTCATTGGACCAGCACCTATCAAGTAAGCGTCAGAAACAAGGTTTTACAAGCCTATTATTCATGAAGATCCATTAGAATCACATATGTAAACATTACACTAACTACCCTTTACGTTTTTTTTTTTTTTTTTTTTTTTTTGTGTCCTGAAATTATGCAGAACACACGCGTAAACCACTTAGTTGGGACGCAAGGATGAAGATTGCAACGGGAGCTGCAAAAGGATTGCAATACCTGCATCAGAACAATATTGTCCACAGAGATATCAGACCAAACAACATCCTCTTAACACACGATCACGACACTCTGGTAATGAAACCGAACCCCATGATCATGAGCTAGAAAAGGAAAAGCCTAATTGATAGATGACATGTTCGTCGTGGCGATTTTCATATTAGATTAAACTATTGACATAATCACATTTGTGCTCGTCTAACGTGCTCCATGACGCAGCTAGGAGACTTTGGCCTTGCAAGAGAACAAGAGGAAGATCACTCGTCCGTGACGAGAGTTGTTGGAACTCTGGGATATTTGGCACCAGAGTATGCCGAAAGCGGGAAAGTATCAACCAAGACAGATGTTTATGCTTTCGGTGTAACTCTGTTACAGCTGATTACAGGACGTGGCACTAACAACAAGTCTCTTGAAGGGAGAAGTCTTGTGGGATGGGTAAGTGATCAGAAAACTTATACACCGTCCTATCTCATATACGTTAACCAAATGTTGTTGGCTACATAAGGTCCTTTTTCTTTCAGGCAAGACCACTGCTAAAAGACAGGAACTACCCAGATTTAATTGATCCAAGAATTACAGATTCGCACGATGTGCACCAACTCTTTTGGATGATTCGAGTAGCGGAAAAATGTCTTATCAAGGATCCCCAAAAGAGATTATCCATGGACAAGGTATGTTCAAATCTTTTGCACATAATACTCTGTAGCTAGTGTCAAAATTGAGCGCTGTAGTCTTGTATGCTTATAACATTATGAACCGCACACCGAACCTGCAGATGAGAAATCGCGGGTAATTTTAATGGTGCATATAAGATGAGAAAAATGCATGTATTAAACAGTGGCTAATGTTGCACAGGATGGTAACTTTTTAGCCATAAGAGAGAAAAATGCTGTAACTTTTATGTGTGTGAGCAAGTATAAACAACCTCATAGGGATATAGTAATGACATGTCACAAGGGAAGCGGACGGGAAAGATGCCACCCAGAAAGAAGGTTATAGCCTTACTAAAATCTGTTAATTCACTCAGAATTCCTATATACTAGGAATCATTATCTTAAAAAGAACAATTATTTTGACATATAAATATCTGATTTTTTTTTTTATTATTATTATAGGTGGTAGAAGCTTTAGATTACCTCAGAGAATCAGATGCATTCTGCAACATCAAGCTTTCCCCAGCACATTCAGATTCATCACAAAGCAGCGGTCGAAATTCGCCCGAGACAAATGCTTATGAAGAGGGTCATCATTATCATCTTCTTGATCGTCATAGCTCCAGGTATTATGGTCCTATGACTGCAACAATGTCACGATCATCTTCAACTCCTTCCACTTCGTCGGATATTTCAAGCATGTTCAGACTGTCTGTGTTGTCCAGTTCCGATGGTCGTGACGATCACCAGTCGTAACGTAGACGTTTGTTATTATGATTATTTCTATAATGATAAGAAGAAAGCAATAAATATACACACACATATGTACGTAATTGTTAGGTATATATATGTGTATATGTATATGAGAGACTGGTATGTTATACTGATATGCCAATTCGGTGAGTGTGTAAATTACATACATTGCATGAGACTTTATTCTTCATTTCTTTGTAATCTTCCAAAAAAAAATTTTCTCGCTTTAATGGAAATTTCTCTAGCATATATAGGTATTTTAAGTATAATTTTTTTCTAATAAAAAAAAAAGGAAAAAAGGGAATCGACATTAGGAATTTTTTTCTAATTAAAAAAAAAAAAGAAAAAAGGGAATCATCGTTACTATAAGAATCTATTGATACCACAGATTCTAAAGTGGTCAAAGCAGGCCTTTGGAGAGACATAAATGCAAGTTCACACCCGACGATGGGATTCGATCCCGAGATACTATCAAGGTCATGCTCTTACCGTTATACCACCATCACTAATCGTTAAGTGTAATCGATGCTATCAAAATCATTCTCTTATCGTTATACCACCATCACTAATCGTTAAGTGTAAGTGTTTTTTTTTTCCTGCCTTGAATTACAAGAAACGAACAGGCAAAACAACAAATAATGGGGGAAAAAGAAAAAGGGCAAAAATATAGAGAAAGGTTGATTCTACAAGAAAGAATTGATGGACAGAACACTAAACAAACCAAAAATCCCATTTTCAAACTCTTTAAAATGATGCAATTATATATCACATGTATGATATATATAAGTTAAATAGTATAATTTTTTTCCTTAATTATCCTTTAAGTAGTAAATCATATGTTATTAACGTGATATTTTTTTTAATTAAATTTGTAATGTATATTAACAAAAAGGATTATTTTGAGTCCTTTTTTAGAATTTAGAGGCCTTTCAGCCAAAAAAAAAAAAAAAAAAAAGATTAAGGATCAAATCACAATTTCGTAAAAAGACTAAAGACCACACGAACAGTTCAATTTCCTTAGAACAAAAAAGGTTTGTTATTAAGAGTAAAAAGTAAATGGGAAAAACAATTATTTCTTTGTTAAGCTTGAAATTTCAATTTATGCTTTTGAAATTTTTCAGATTACCAAAGTAACAGTTATGCAGAAGTGTTAATTCGGATACACATAAATTTGGCTTATTGATATGGAATCTGAATCACAGCTTATGCATCTGCAGTTATAACCCATTTAAATTTGTAAATGAAAACGAAACCACACTCAACAAAAACTTTTGCTTTCTTTCCCCTCTCATTAATAACCGAATCACCCGTTACAAGCATAACCTAACAATAATTTCATACCTAACTCTACCATAACGTTCAGAGTCCAAATCTCCATGTTCAAAATAATAATCATAATAATATTAATAACAATAATCAAATCACGAGTTTAAACAAATTAGGACAAATAACATCTAACAAATAACCAGAATCCATTCAATAAGAATGTTGGGAGTTCGAAATGGCATAGTTATTCCACAATCAACGCAGAGCCTGCAACTGCAAGTGACGGACCGGACACTTGCAAACACTTATGCTTCGGTTTTTACATTCATAACTGCTTCAAATAGCAAATAACAAAAAAAGGCTACGAACAAAAACAACCATGTCTCGTACAAATAAAACCACTTAAGTCTCCGCGACCCCCTCTTGCCCAAAGTTGAGGAAGCCACGGGACAGAGTACTTCGGTTTTATTAAACAAATGGTGAAACATGAATGGAAATGGCGAAAATTTCAGAATTTGTCAAGGGAGATCAGACATCTGACAGACAGAAGGCATATTGTTCCACGCACAGTAACTAAAACCGAATTCTTCACTTGTAGGAGAACTTGTAGAAGGGATGAGCTCGAAGTCAGCTGCCGAATTATCACCAAGAAGCGTTGCGATGGCGTCAGTCATGATGCCATGGTCCTTCACGCAACCTGAGCTCTGCTCAAACGAATCTGAAACAAGTAAACCATCGGGACGAGTGAAGTCCATCTGCCTTTCGGATTCTTTCTCTTTATCTTGGACTAAATCCGCTTCGGCAGGTTCTGGTTTCACAACACTTCCTGGAAGAGCAAAAGGTAAGTTGCATCAATAGGAATAGTTGAAGAGATCAATCCCTGTTAAACATCATTTGAGTCAAGGAATTTGTTAGTTCAAATGGAATCGATTTCAAAATAGTAATTCCAAACTCTAAAGTAACTGTAAACCGGTCGAGTAGTAAATTTTCCAAATAAATTATCGTGGAATTCAGGATTCAATGAAATATACGGTAAGAATTCGATTACATAGAGAATATTGTTTGAACAGATCACCTTGAATTCATAAACCACGAACGGTATCCCCTTTTCCAGGCAAAATAGAATGATGCTTACCGGTAATGGTCTCAGCAGATGGGGGTTCATCTAAGGAACTTCCACTAGCACTAATGCACCCGTTGAAAAAGGATGTGGAAGACTGAGCCAATGGTGAAATGAGTTCTGCATAGTCTTCACAATTATTTTCGCAAAAGTTCAAAGTGCCACAGTCGGCCATATCACCAGGACTAATACTAGATGAATTCGTACTCTTATCTGATAAATGTTTCTTTCCACCGCTTAGATACTTCGACTCATGAAGCAGAGCATCGAGCAGGCCACTATTACGTGGCGAAGAGCAATCTGAATCGAAAGCACCAATTGGTGATGATTGGATCAAAGTATCAACTGACTCAAGTAAAGGTGGAGGGGGAGAAGTGCCCCAAGTGCCTAAATCAGTTTCTGGATATTGGAGTGAAGGGAGCTCCAACTTCACAGGCCCATAAGTGGGCCTGGAAGTAGAGGAATTGCCATTTGAAAGGGACTGGCCACCCTGAGTTACATTGAAAGACAGCAACGTCTTGTCAGGATCAAGATCGGATGGAAAAGATAGCCCAAACGAACTAGCAGCTTCAGCACAAGTATCATTCTGATACAGCGGAAATCCATTCTGAACACAACCAGTAGAATCAGGGAATACATCTGATGATTCTCGAAGGCGTTTCTGGCCGTGAATTGTTGGTGTCGCTAAGCGACAATATTGTGTGGAAGCAATACCTTTCAACAGCATGGAACTCACAGGAATATCCTGAAATTCAGAAACATAAGATAAGACCTCACTGCTCCCCTTTAAACCATCAAATACAACATCGGGTATCTCAAAACTATTAGCCTGCAAGAGGTCGTGCTGTCCTCTGTCCCCACAATTAATTCCGCCAGTATGTTGCCCTTGCAGATTCTCTTGAAATGCTTGCAAACACAGGTCAGGAGGATATAGAGGTAAGCCAGCTCGTTGGCGTCTCTTAATACGTGTATTCCAGTAATTCTTTATCTCATTATCTGTGCGACCAGGCAACTAGAAGAATACAAAGCAAGTATTGATCAGTACTTACAACAAATGGAAATTATGAATTCTATAGAAGAGACCAAAAATAAAAGTAAAATAGAAAAAGGAAGAAGTGACTTCCAGCATTGAACTCTTGCATGTTAATAGAACCTAGCAATATTTTACTTAATATTTGTTTATTGTAGTCGCACCAAATTTTCCAAATTTAATGTAAACTATACCAAGTTGGCGGCTTTTTGGAATTTCATACCAGAAAAATGAAAAATGCATCCTAAATAATATCTCCCAAAAGAAAAAAATATTCATGCATGATCATCTGTTCAATTTTCAAAACTAATTACAACAACTACCATATTAAGATAACACGAGCATTAACTTCGCATGCAGTCCAACTAAAAAGTAACATCATCCTTCACAGAGTAGCCAACCAATACAGTGACACTTAACACATATGAAATTATTAAGCTATATAAACTGCAGGGATCGAAATATCCGGCAGTGGTAAGCATTTTGGTTCTATTGTGAGACTCTCTGGTTATGTAGTTACCAAAAAAAAAAAAACACTCAGATATTATACCACAAGTGTAAAATCGAGTCCATTCCGATTCCAGACATAGAACTGCATTACACAGCACATCCTATATTTTTCTCCTAGGCAATAAGCTACTGAATAAATACACATCTGTTTGTGTGTGTGTGTGTGTGTGTGTGTGTGTAAAAATATACACACAGAATTAAGAATGAGAATGGCTACTAGAATTCAGGAAATATTTTTGCTATCAATAATTATGGGCTCTCCACCTCCTATGAATTCTATTTTCCTAAACAAAATGTTTCAAAAACAGAACAAAACAACTAATTTAAGGAATTTTCAATGCCCATTGAATGAAAGAAATAAAGCATATACACACAGAATTAAGACTGAGAATGGCTACTAGAATTCGGATTTTTGCTATCAAAAACTGTAGGCTCTCCACCTCCTATGAATTCTATTTTCCTAAACAAAATGTTTCCAAAAAAAACAAGACAAAACAAAACAAACTAATTATGGCGTTCTCAATGCCCATTGCATGAAAGAAATAAAACAAATACTCACATGTGCAGCCATGCGTGCCCACTTGTTTCCCATCTTTGCATGGAGTTCGATTATCAACCTTTCTTCATCTGCAGTAAATGCACCTTTCTTCAAGTTTGGCCTTAAATGATTTGCCCATCGTAGTCTACAGCTTTTTCCACAACGAGATAGCCCTGAGTGCTTCTGAACAGCATTCCAGTTACCCTCCCCATGTTTTTTGACATACTCTACCAGAAGAGCATCTTCAGCGGACGTCCATGGCCCTTTCTTCAGAACAATTCCACCACCAGAACTTCCTCCATTACCTTCATCAATTAACGGTGAGTCACTATGATATTTGGAAAGCAACCCATCTTCACTCTCATTTGTTGTCCGACTCATCTGTAAATCTGCAATCAATTACCAATGCCTACCAAGAGCTGAGAATCAAGCAAATGGTAGGTTGACAACCTGGACATGAGAAACAACATATCAAATGGAGCACTTCTTTGACATTTACCTTCTATCATATGCTCAGAAAGAATAAAAAAACTCAATATGCCGATTACCCTAGCTTTAAATTTCCAAAATCGAAATCTTATAACATTTTATAGCCAATGTTAGAGAACTGCGATCTTCATATTTGGTAGTAGCTTGTTTCAGAAGAATATCATTTTGTTTACATTTCAATGCTATTGATATCAATGTCAAAGCAAGGTGATGTAGATTTAGATTATCCAAAGTCCAAACCAACAAAATTCGAATTAACTACCTGGTCAATGCATGACACAGTACCTAAAATTTGAAGACTGCATTATACATATGATCTGTTTGTTCTGTGTTGACGTATATGAAGATCAATTTAATAAATGATGCCGAAGTGTGGGGAAACAACGGTTAGCAGAACTTGCAAGCAACTCAAAGTCTAAAACGAAAAATCTGATAGCCCATGAATTGGTTTCATCCATTCTAGCTCTTGGCTCTACTGGATAGATGAGATCTCTTCTAGGGCTTGTTAATGCCAATCAAGGATTCTTGCTCATCTAATCCTAAATTATTCAATCGTCAAGCTCACACGAAAGTCCTTCAAAAAGCCTTCTCCTCACGCAAAAGTGCTTTCTGGTAAGGTTTCTCATGAAAATTCCTCTTCTATGGCCTTGGGTAACTCTCTGTTTTCATAAAGGCACAGTTCTTCGCTGTATTCCGAAGCATCACGGAGCTTGGGATTTTTTTAACAAAAACTTTAATCTCAAAAACAACTCACCCAAACAAGATATTAAATCTAAAAGAATAACAATAATCAGTTCGGGTTTTTTCAAACCAAGCTTTCCAACGGGTTTTTTTCAAACCAAGGTTTCCACACCAATTTTTCAAAATTACCATTTCCGAAAAGCGAACCAAACAGGCCTTTAATGATCTCTACCAAAGGAAAAAACAGATCTTCCCCAGAAAAGGAAAAGTACCCAAATTGAATCCTATAAACCAAGAGCGGGGAAAAAGAGCACAAAATTAAGTTACCCAATTAATTTTAACTCAAACAGACTAAAAGCACATAAATTAAATAGAAAATAACTAATTCTTATTTATTGCTAAATCTCCTTATTTATTACCAAAAAAAAAAAAAAAAAGTCATCATAAGAACAAGAAGAACCAAATTCATGCAATTTTAAAAAATCATTAAAACTGTGGTTAAAAATGAAGTACCTGAATTAGAGCAAGATTGAGTAATCCCCGAAATGCAACGGTCAAATATTTCGTTAATTTTTTAGGCTAAGTGATCGAATTAGCTGAGAGCGGAGAAAATCCGAGAAAATTCCCAAGAAAAAATTAGCACCTGAAAACGACAAAAATAGAACTCGATTCAAACGATGATCGAATTTAACCAAGAAAAATGAGGAAAAAGTCGAATCATTTTTAAACCGTATTATCTTTGATGTTTCGGAGAATTTGCACAGAAGCTTCAATTCCGAAGGTTGAAAAAAAAAAAAAAAAGCTTTTTTTTTTTTTTTTACAGATCGGAATCAACATTAAAACCCTAGAATGCAAAAAACAAAACAAAAGAAAAAACAAAATTGAAGGAGCTGGAGAGAGGAAATTGAGATCTCGAACCTCAAATTGTGACAGAGAACGACGAGAATCCGAGCGCAGAGGGAGAGGGAGAGAGAGATCCGAGATTGAGAATTCAGGGAAGCAGAAATCGCAAGAGAAGAGTATAGGCGTTGATGGACACAGATATAGAGATAGAGAGAGAAAGAAGAGAGAGAAAAGTAGGTAGAAATGCGAAGGAAGAAATGGTGAAATTGAAGAGAGAGAAAAGGTTGGGGGGGGGCGCGGGAATTAGGGGAGAATGATGGGAGATTTCTCGGAAGAATATGGCAATAGAAGAGCGATGTTAGGCACAGATAAAGGTGGAAGAAGAAGAGAAGAGACTCTACTGCCTTACTCATCCATTCTCTCTCCTCCTCTCTCTCTCTCTCTCTCTCTACATTAATATCCCTTCTCTCTCTCTCCTTCTTTCTTTCCTCGCTTCTACCTTTTTTATTTTTATTTTTTTATTTTCTTTGAATTTATATTTTTTCATATACTCATATTTTCATTTTATTTATCATTTCAAGTCAGGTTTAAATATTTTTATTATTTGGTCTTGTTTCACAAAAAATAGGCCTCCGTCAAACTTTTTTTTTTTTTAGTAAATATAAATTTTTATATATTTTTAAAGAAAAAACTATTTACTAAAACTTTCACTTATGCGTTTTTATGATTTTTTTTTTCTCATTTTAAAGGTTATATTAAATTCAAATTCTAATCATATTCTGCCTTCAAGTACATAGTACTTGGACGCTTTTTTGTCTTCTCGAAACCATTTAAGACGCCTTTCAAGTAAAAATGCACAAAAGTACACAAAACTAAGGTTCACGTTGGTTATAATGATTGAGAGTAAGACACTTATCAAAATATTTATAATGCGGCCGGATAAAGGATTGAAACATATCTTCTTTTTTTTTTAATTCAAATTCATTTTCTCAATCTTTTTTTTTTTCTACAATTAAGAGTGAGTATATTCTAATTTATAGAATCCCCGCACCCAAACACCCAAAAAAAAAAACATTCGAACTCTATATATTATTTTAAATTCAATTTTTCAAATTTCTTAATGCGATTGAATAACAAAAGGCAACGATGCAAATCATAACATTACAAATGTATCCATATCGAAATTCTGTGGTTTATAAGAAAAAAAATGCTTATCCAAATTTTTTTATCATTAGCAAATTACATTTTTTTAATGTTCACTGAAACTATCCTTTCCGCTAAGTGTATTTTAACAAAAATGATTTGAACCAAGAGAGTACTGACTTGAACACTCTACTCAAAAATCACTTTAGATAGTCAAGAAGATCAACAACTCTTTTTTGTTATAAAAAGAACACATATTGGCGAGAGAAGTCCCTCACTTTTTTGTTCTTTTTCTTTTTACAAAAGGATTAAAACTCTGTGTTAAAGGTGTGGAAGTACCATTATCATATTATAAATAGTCTGGAGTTTGTTTTAATTGCTTCAGTCAAAAAAACTTCAAACATCATCTTCTGAATCTAATTAAATTTTTGTCATGGCTTTTTTTATTGTTTTGAAGTTTTTCACATAATTAGTGATTGTTATCATTTTTTTTATTTATTTCTTTGTTAATTGTTGATATTTATGTTATGGATAAATTGTAAGGTTTGTTTTTAAATTTTTATGTATGTGTAATTTTGGTAATGATAAAATACTATTTTAATAATATTTTTAATAATTTATAGTCATTCAAACTATAAAAAAAGAACGAGGACCTAAGTTGCACAAACTAAATTAAAATTTTGGGACTAAATTAGTAATTTACCTATGTCATTTGTAGACTTTATTAAGTGGTTTGAGTTCCAATTTCCCAATTCCCGGCATTTTCCTTTTTCACAATCTAACCATAAGTTGTGGTTAGGTGAAAAATAAAAAATAAAAATAAAAAGATATGTAGGTGGTGGGTAACTCTCAAAATAGAAATATTCTTGCTCATTTTGTCCTAATGCATATCTCAAGCAATGTTAACCCCAAAAGTTGAATGATACCCAGCTCAACATAATAAGGATTTTGTCCAATCTGGCAATAATAATAATGTTATGTGATCCCATGCAAAAATTCTATGTTCCCTGCAAATTGTGAGTATCAGATTTAGCTAAAAATAGTAAAATACCATTTCTAATTAATAAATATTAGTTGTGACCATATTTTCATAGTCATCATATCATATTATTTGCAATTTTAATAGATTAATGCTAAACTCACTCAAAATTGATATTTATGTGCCTCCTATTGCTATTTGGCAGACTTTAGAGTCATATGGATCTTAACAGAACTATTTTCCCTTTAAAAAATATTATTGAACTTTGATGTGTAGATAATCTTTTTTTTTTTTTTGTTTTGAATGGCGGAGCGAAAAAGTGGACATTTACTTAATTTTAATACTAGAGCTCCCGTTTTAAAACAATGTACCAAAAATATCATGAGGAGAAGTTATCCTAATAGTAGCCAGTTTAACCGGAAGTGACATGAACGGGAGAGATTTACTCTAAAGATACCTTGCTTCGGAATTAGAAACTTATAAGAGGCTTGGAAAATTTTAGAGTATTTCTTGGGAATTGAAGTGACACATTCTAAAGAAGGTATGTTTTTCTCTCAAAATAAGTATGTGACAAACCTTTTGAAGGTAACGAGAATACTTGACAGTAAAACAGCGAGCACACCAATTGAACCAGATCGGAGGTCTTGCATCTTGAAGCATAACGTAATAGCAAGATCAAGTGTTGGAGTTGAGTTTAGAGCAATGGCATCTGGGAACTTATGTGACTGAAAATGACACTTAGATGATCTTAAGGTCAAATGAAAATGACCTATGAAGTTCTACTGTGACAACAAATCAACAATCATTAATTCCGCACTCAACCACGTGCAATTGCAACGTGACCGCACAAAATGCGTTAAAGTGGATCGACATCTTGTAAAAGAAAAAAATTAATAATAATAGACATTGGCATGATTTTGAACACTACATATGTATATCGTTTACTGAGAAGTTGGCCAACGTTCTAACCAAATGGTTATCAAATAAGGCTTCAAGAAATCACAAGCAAGCTGGGACTTAATAAAAAAAAATTTTAAAAATTAAAAAAAAAAAAAAAAACCCTCTATTCACCAGCTTGAAGGGTAATGTACCTAAAGATTTAGGTGCTTTGGCCGTGTACAACCTATACATTATTGTGGCTGGTTGAAAATATTAGAAATTGCGGTAGCTTAGCTAAATAATAATAATTGTAATCTATATAAACTTAATACTCTTTTCTTATTAAATACACAACGTCTTTTCATTCAATCTTGATATGATTTAGTAGTAATTGTACACTTAACTCTACTATAAGGCGTAAAATATAAAGTTCAAATTCTCTATTTTAAAGTTTAAAAAACTTTAATGAAGAAAACTAGCAAAAAAATAATGCAAGTAATTCCAAATACTGGTTCTGTCTATTTATTTATTGACTATAAAAATATAGATTGAATTGGATAGATAGAATGTTAATATCCTTTGAAACATTCATGCTAATCAAGCAAAGAATCGTCATCCATGAAATCGTTATCCAAAATATTCATGCATGGAACAAGAAGCACTTTGAGGAAAACATGACGTAATTGCACGAATCATTGTTTTTTCATTTGGATATTTTCTCAATAGTTCGTTAAATAAAAGCAAATTTTAGATGGCTGCTCATAATTGTCAACAGAAAAAGATAATGCAATGTTATGGGCAAGAGGCATCTTTCATGCTATGGGGGAAAAAAAAAAGGATATTTTATAGTGTATGCCTTTTAATTTAATACTATATGAAGAAAACAACTTTATTAGTTGGTTTAACGTTTTAACAGTTTGATTTGTGAATATTTATGTTAAAAATTCATAATGCACAACACAAAATCACTTTCAATCATTTATCAGACTGTTGAAAATTCTATCGAATGATTAAAATAATGTATTATACCAGAAGTAATAGATCCGATTCCTACCCTATAAATTCTCATAGAAAGAAAAAGGACAATTTAAAGAGGAGTGGTATTACGAATACCAACTATAATCTTAATTTTAAAATACCAACTCACGTAAAGATTCATCACATTTTCATTAATATATATAATATTTTAATTTTAATTGATGATATGATAATTTTTTAAAGCCTTACAGATAATAAAAAATAAAAATAATAAAAATAATTCACATATCAAATAGATTGATACTCAAATATTAATTAAGATTAGAGTTTATGCTCATATCATTATTTGATAAGAAAATTTATACATAGTTCTTTATCTTCTAATAAGACATTTGACACCATAAAATTTTTTAAACATAGAGATAGAGGTCTTGAACAATACACTCTTGACATATGTGATCTTTGACTAGTGGATAATCATTAATAATACGGAGGATAATAAAGTAACTGAATTATATTAAACGCCCCAAGCAATTTTATCATAGTTTGGCAACAAACTTTTTCACAAAGAATTTTGAAAAAAAAAATTAGCAAAAGAGGAAAAAAAAATTAAATTGATGAAGAGAGATTTAAACTCTATACGTGTTATTATCACTAAACTATGTCTATAATCATTAAAAACATTAATTAGGGAAGGTTCATTTTTACTATTGGTAGTGAAGACTCTTTTAGTTAGTAGATTGATTTTTCATTCGTCTGATCTATAAATATTGAGAGTACACTTATATTGAACAATATGCATTTTCAATGTGAATACTATTAGATCAAATTATTAAAATTTTAATTCAGTAATTAAAAAAGTATTCACTATTGATAATAACAAATTACCTAAAAGATAACCTTAAAAAAAAAACTAAACTAAATTAAACTAGACTAAACTGTGCAACTATAAAAATTCCACAACTGAACAAATTATAAGTCCCATATGAAACTCCGAATGCTCATGAATAGTCATCCAAAAAAAAAAAAACTAAAACTAAGAGTCCGTTTAGTGAATAAATTTGAATTAAAAGTACAGTTTGAGTTGAAAATTTTTGTTGACTTTTTAGAAAAGATAAAATTTTTTTCAGAAAAAGACAAAAACTGAGATAAAAAATTACAGTTTGAATTTGTTCACCAAATAAGGCTGGGTGAGTTTGACAAACAAGTTTAAACTCACATTTTTCATCTTAGTTTTTATCTTTTTCGGAAAAGTCACAAAAATTATAACTAATTTTTATAAGTCAATCAACTCAAACTTAAAAATCTTAATTCAAACTCATTCACCAAACATCCTAACAGCTCTAAAGAAGATACGACTTTGACTCTGTCTTGTACCAAGTTCAAACTTGCTAAAGT
The DNA here is from genome assembly GCA_025413025.1 of Ficus hispida. Lineage (NCBI taxonomy): Eukaryota > Viridiplantae > Streptophyta > Magnoliopsida > Rosales > Moraceae > Ficus > Ficus hispida. Next base: position 2,218,873 of record CM046364.1, on the reverse strand, counting down.
TGGCTAAATTATATTTAAATTTTTTTTACCAGAATCTATCAAATGTTATTATATATATTTATTCTTATAAGAAATTCTGAAAAATCATGTACTCTTTACCATAAACGATATGAAAACAGGTAATTTATAGAAACCTTTTAGTCAATTTTATCCCAGAAGTGATTTAATATTCTTATAAAAGTTTATTATTATTGTTACATTTTTACAATATGGGACTCGGTTTCATTTTACCCGTAACATATCATCGCAAGATAATACTCTCTTTGGAATAACCGATCTTGTATTATATTAATCGAACCGTTTGTCGTAAGATGGTATACTCTCTTTGAAGTGTTCAATGAAGAAGGAGATAAATATAAAACTGTTAACAGCCAATCTCTTAAGTGTAGTGGTCTAATATCTTTATAAATATATTATTATTGTGTTTTTATGATGTGAGACTTGAGTTTTATTTTACTCTTAACATTGTAGACATATATATCATATATGATTTTATTATAAGATATAGAGTTCGAATTTCTTAATTTTTAAAATAAAATATAATAAAAAAGACAGGCTTTTGATAAGAGGGAAAAAAGATGGGAGTGAGAAAGATAGAAAGAGAGATGATCAGAAATATTGGAGATATTACGTGGCATTGCAATTTGCGAAGAAGCATTAAAGCAAGGAACAAAAGGAGAAAGAAAAAGAAAAAAAAAAAAGTGTGTTAAATTCAGAAAACGCCAAGAAATACACACGCAAAATCTGGTGGCAACCTTCTCGTGAGAAAAGAAGAAAGCCCATGCTTTCTCTTTCTATTTTAACTTTTTAAATAATAATAATAATAATAAAGAGAATTATATAATAGGTAATAAAAAAATACATTAATATGATTATTATAAGTATAGTATAATATCACACCTTATTATATATAAAAGTGCAAAGTACGAATGCTATCATCCAAAGTTCAAAAAAAAAATCAGAAATCATACAAAATAGCAAATTTATAAGTAGTAGTGAAAAAAAAAAAAAAACAGGTTTTTTAACATTGAAAATTGTAACATATTATTATTTATCATTTTTAAAGATCAATTATTCATTTTCGATTTTATCCTTTCTAATTTTAACTCTCCTCCCATCATTCTTATCTCTCTATCTTTCTCTCTCCTCTCTTTCTCTTTCCCTCTTTCTTTGTCTTCAAAATCGCAATATCTTCAGGTACCTGAGGAACCTCCGCCACGGGGTGTTACTCTAATGGCGGCAAGGTTGGACAGTGGGAGTATTTTGGTGTTGCGTCAATGTTGCGCCGGTGGCGGCGATTTTGGCCAGTAAGAGTATTTAAGTTAGGGTTGGATATTTGCTGCTGATTTCCGGTTTTTTTTTTTTTTTGTTTGGGGGGGGGGGTGTAATTTTATATCATTAATTAATTTATGTGCAATTTTGTAAATATGAAAGAAGTTTTGTAAATACGTAAATATTGATTTAAAAAATAATTTAATCACTTAATGGAAATTAACATCTCAACTTGTATTTACTAATATTTATATTTACTATTTATATGAAAGATATAAAATACAAGACAAATAAAAGGATTTACGTATAAATTATATTATTTACTAGTAATTATGTGTATTTACCAAATAAATATTATTTACTAGTAAATATGTGTATTTACCAAATAAATGAAGATTAAAAACAATAATGTGCACTAAAAATAACATAATTATTTAGATTTACTATTTATATGAAAGATATAAAATACAAGACAAAAAAATGATTTACATGTATACTATTATTTACTAATAAATATGTGTATTTACCAAATACACGTGAAGGGGAGATAAAGAGAGGGAGGGAGACAGAGTGAGTTTTTTTTTTTTTTTTTTTTTGATCACCTACACACAGGAGCTAGGGAGAGAGAGAGAGAGAGAGTCGAGTGGACTTTTTATTTTTTTCTTCTTTTAGTCTTTTTTTTTTTTTTTTCATTTTAGTCCTTTTTATGTGGGTCTATTTTTAATATTTTAATCCTTTTATCTTTTTTATCTTTTCTTATGCATTTTTTTAATTTTATTTTCAGGTATTTCCTTGATTTTCTTTTTTTTTTTTGGGTATATTTTTTACTTAAATTTTGTTTCTATTTAGATAAAATTTCTCAAATATATCTAATTATGTACATCACACATGTTTTTTAACTACTAAGGTACAATATTCCAAGGTATGTTTTTTGAGTGGCAATATCAAAATTACCTTTATTTCAACATATGTACATATTATTGAGCTCTGGGATTTGTATTTAAAACTCTTAGGATAATTAGGTCCTATGTGAGTATGATTTTTTTTTTTTTTTTTTGTCATAGCTTAAAAACCATGGTAACAAATGCCCAAGGATGATGTATTATTAAATTTAGAAGAGTAATTGACCTATATAGTCCCTGAACTCTTGTAAAAATGACAGTTTAGCCTCTATTTTTTTTTTAGCCGAAATGACCCTAAATTTTTCCGTTAATTTCTAACAAAATGAGAAGGTATTTTAGTAATTTACTAATAATTAATTTTAAAAAAAATTTAATCTCTCTCCTCCAAACCAAAGCCACTCACTCTCTATCTATTTGTCTCTTTCTCTCCCTCCCTCCTCAATCTCTCTCTCTCTCTCCATGAAACTAAAGCAGCCCAAATCTATAGGAGGGGCAAGCTCGATGGCGGGGGGAGGGGGTGCTGGGGGAAGAAACCTAATCAGAGTCTCAATGATGATGAACCCGTTCAGTTCTAGGTTTTGAGCAGAGCTCGACAAGGGCGAAGACAATAAGAGGAGGGGAGAGGGAGAGCTCGATGATGATGAAGATGAGGAGGAAACAGATCGGTGATTGCAGGGGGAAGCTCGAGGATGACGAAGACGAAGGGGGGCAACTCTGATTTAGGTTCCGGTTGGGGGGGTGGGGCCTCACGGCAAACAATGGTAGGAGAGGGGGGGCCAAACTAAGAGAGAGAGAGAGGAATGTGGTGGGGGACGAATGGTGGCATGAGGGGGAGCGGGGGTAGGGGGCCAAACTGAGAAAGAGATGAGGGGAGAGGTGTGAGCGAAACAGAGAGAGATATAAGGGTATTTTAATAATTTTATTATAAAATAATCATTTCAATAAGATTCCATTAAAGAATTAACAGATTTTGATGAAAATGACCATAGCGGCCAAAAAATAAGAGTTTATGGTCATATCAACTAAAAAAAAGGGACTAAACTGTCACTTTGACAAGAGTTCAGGGACAATCTATGCCAATTATTCATGTTAGAATTCACATTTGAAATTTCTCTTTCTTCTCTTTTCTCTTCCCCCCCTCCGCACACACACACACACACCGTAACCTCCCCCCTCTTTTTCTCTCCACCTCGATGAACCCTGTCTCATCTCTTGACTACCCTCCGAGTTCTGTCATCTTTTCGCCAAGATTGTGAGCTTCGATATCCTTTTATTCACCCTTACACAGCCATTCGTCGGTTTCTCATGATCGAACTCCACCAGATCCACCCTTATGCCTAGGGTCATTGGCTACTCACCCTTGCCCTATGTCTCTCATTTTCTCCTCCACGTGCAAGCTCCGATGGAAGAGATCAAAGGTCTTTTCTTTCCGCCTAGCCTTCTAGAGAAGATCAGCGATCTTTGGTGGCCATCTTCTCCCTACACTTAGCTTCGTGGAGGAAATTTGCCAACTTTGAAGGATTTTGAAGATATTCAATTTGGAGATTTTTTTCAATTTTGGATAATTAATGGATTTATTGTATAGAAAATAATAAGCATTAGATAAATAAATAAAAAAAGGGAAAAGGTTGTGGTCGAGCTCTTTTTACATACCCTATCGGTAAAGCTCTTTTATACACCGTTTGATATAATTTCTATGGTTAAGATACTGTCAGTGCTTGGTACTTAAAATGCACTTTAGTTCATAGGGTTATAATCTAAAATTTTTTTAAAAAATATTCAATGCAAAGAAAACAAAAATTAAAAAAAAAAAATACCCAACCCTTAGACATGAAACCACCCCCCCCCCCCCCTCGCGACGACCAGCGCCCCCCTTCCAGATGACCGACGGCCCCTAACTTAGAAATCGCCCCCATGCCGGTGAGTCTCTGCTGTTCGGTGGCGAAATTGACCACTCTTCCCCCATCCCCCGTCAGCACATCCATTGACGACGAATCGCTCACACCCCCCCCCCCCCCAATAGCCGTCGAAGCCCTCCCCCTACCCCCGTTGGTTGAAGCCCAGTTCCCCAACACCCTTCAAAGCCCCCTTCCCCTTGGACGGTCTATTGAGGCCCAGATCTGAAATCCCACCCCCTACCCCTACCCCCACCTACCCGCCTGTTGAAGCCCCTCCCCCAAGTCCGTCAAAGCCCAATTCTAAAACCGCCCCCTCTCAATGCCCATTGAATCCCCCAAAACCCATCGAGGCCCCTTTCCAAAACCGCCCCACCCCCATCTATGGCGATGTTGAAATCGCCCTAGGCCCCCTCCGCGCGACCTTCCACTGACCAAACTTCCTCAACGGACAAAGAAGAAGACTTCAATTTTTTATTTTTTTTATTGCAATCATGTGTTTGAATGTTTATTTTAGTTATTATACACTCTTAATTTTTTTGTCCGTTTGATTAAATTTGAACGGTCTTAAAATGAGCTTTACTAATAAGGAATATAAAATAAACTTTATCACAGCTTTTCCCGTAAAAAGAAAAAAGAAAGATCATATGAATTTTTTCTCCAAAATAAAAGTGTATACTAAACAAGATAAATGGCTAAGTTGTAATATTTATAAATATTCAATAAATAAAATATTGACTGAATTAAAAATATTTACAAATAATGTATGTATTATTAAAAATATTGATAAACATTAGTCAAATAGTTCGTAAATAATGTATTTAGTAAGTAAATTGGCAACTATTGATAACTAATTCCTCACTAAGTTAAAAGTTGATAAGTATTAAGTAAATATTGTATTTACTACATTTGGGGATACATTTGAAGACGAAGTTTTAGAGATTGGAGATTATTTTAATTTTGAAAATATACGTTCGATGAAAATAAACTATTTGAAATGAAAAAGTGTAAAAACTTAAAATATTTTAGAGAAAAATTAGTAATATGGATCTTGTTTCGTTTATCTCAAAATTCTATGTAATTTGAAAAAAAAAATTCATCTCATTTCGACTTAAAATGATAAAGTTATGGACTTTTAAAATTTGAATTTTTTAAAAATGTTTGGAAAAGTAAATAGTAAAATTAGAGGAAAAAGATAAAAACATGTTTGGAAAAAACTTTTAAAATGACGTCCGCAAACGGAGCCTAAAAGTATATTTAGTTGGAGAGAAAGATGGAGGGATGGAGAGCGAAAGAGGGAAATGATAAATCCTTTGTTTGGTTTAAAGGAGGAGTGGAGGGGGAGGAGATATGAAGAGAGAGCCTCTCTTTTTGGGTCCGTCAATTTGAATCCTTTCGTCATTAGAATGATTCAACAAATCCCTCTAAATTAAGGTAAAATGATAATTTAAACATTCAAAATAAAACATAATGATTATAAATGGACAATATAGTAATTTTTCTAAAAATAGCATCCATCATTTCAATTCTTCTTCCATCATACCAAATATCATAACGAATTTGTATAATCCTGTTCATCCTTTACATTCTCCATCCTTTCTCCTCTCTGTCATTCTAACCAAACAAAGTCTAAGTTAGAATAACGACGGATGATGCATTCATTTAGTAAATATTGATGAAAATTTTATTTACTAAATTGATAAATAAATATTTACCTTAACAATTCCCTCTCCGGCCACCAAGACTGGCTTTCAATAAATTCTTTTCTCCTTAGAAAAAAGAAAGGGTTAATTTCACTTTTAGCACCTCTGAAAAAAATAATATTAAAAACAGCAGCACTTTTTGTTCTATTCAATTTCAGCACTTACCGTGGGGCCCAGTAGCATTTAATGTATATCAAAGTACAGGATTACCCTCATCTCCTACCCACGAAATTTTCTCTCTCCCTCGCATGGCCGAAAAAAGTTTTTTTTTTTAAAACCACCATGTACAGTGGTTTAGAGAGAGAAAACTGAAATCTAGAGAGAGAAAACTGAAAACTTATTTCCGCCTAGCCCCCCACCACCCATTTTGAAACCCGAAGCTTCATATAATATAGATAAACTTCCATGTAAAGAGAGAAACTTCCATTTACAGAGAGAAACTTCCATTTACAGAGATAAACTTCCATGTACAGAGAGAAACTTCCATCGAAAGTTTCTTTTTTTTTTTAAATTAGAATTTTTTGACCTTTTTAAGTAAAGGTCATAACCATTATGACCACCCGGTCATAACCGTTATGACCATAACCTGGCTTTTTTTTTCGAATTTTACATTTTTTACTATTTTTTATCAATGGTCATAACCATTATGACCGCCTTGTCATAACCGTAATGACCAGTTCTTTTAATTTTTATTTTTAAAGCATTAAAATTTTTCGTTTGTTTTATTTTAAAAGAACTTTTTTAACTATTAGTTATTTAGCTATGGTCATATCCATTATGACCACCCGGTCACAACCATTATGACCACGCTTTTGTTTTATATAATTAAAATTGTTTTAAGTCGAACTATTTTCACTATTTTTTAGCGGTGGTCATTTCCATTATGACCACCCGGTCACAACCATTATGACCACCCCTTTTTTAAGTCGAACTATTTTCACTATTTTTTAGCGGTGGTCATTTCCATTATGACCACCCGGTCACAACCATTATGACCGGTTTTTTTTTTTTATTAAAAATTTTTTATTTTTTATGTCGAACTATTTCACTATTTTTTAGCGGTGGTCATTTCCATTATGACCACCAGGTCACAACCATTATGACCGGTTTTTTTTTTTATTAAAAAGAAAATATTTTTTATGTCGAACTATTTCACTATTTTTTAGCGGTGGTCATTTCCATTATGACCACCCGGTCACAATCATTATGACCGGTTTTCTTCTTTTTTTTAATTTTTTTTATAATTTTTTTGTCGAACTATTTTTTGGCGGTGGTCATTTCCATTATGACCACCCGGTCACAGCCATTATGACCGGTTTTCTTTTTTTTTATTAAAAATTTAATATTTTTTATGTCGAACTATTTCACTATTTTTTAGCGGTGGTCATTTCCATTATGACCACCCGGTCACAACCATTATGACCAGTTTTTTTTTCCTTTTTTTTAAAATTTTTTTTTCGAGACTTTTGTCGAACTATTTTTTAGCGGTGGTCATTTCCATTATGACCACCCGGTCACAACCATTATGACCGGTTTTCTTTTTTTTTTTTTTAATTTTTTTTAAAATTTTTTTGTCGAACTATTTTTTAGCGGTGGTCATTTCCATTATGACCACCCGGTCACAACCATTATGACCGGTCATAATTTTTTTTTCTTTATTTTAATTTTTTTTAGAATTTTTTTGTCGAACTATTTTTTAGCGGTGGTCATTTCCATTATGACCACCCGGTCACAACCATTATGACCAGTTTTTTTTTTCCTTTTTTTTAAAATTTTTTTTTCGAGACTTTTGTCGAACTATTTTTTAGCGGTGGTCATTTCCATTATGACCACCCGGTCACAACCATTATGACCGGTTTTCTTTTTTTTTTTTTTTTAATTTTTTTTTCGAGACTTTTGTCGAGCTATTTTTTAGCGGTGGTCATTTCCATTATGACCACCCGGTCACAACCATTATGACCGGTCATAATTTTTTTTTCTTTATTTTAATTTTTTTTAGAATTTTTTTGTCGAACTATTTTTTAGCGGTGGTCATTTCCATTATGACCACCCGGTCACAACCATTATGACCGGTTTTCTTTTTTTTTTTTTTTTTTTGGCCACGTCAGTTTGATGAAATCCATTTGGACTCGTTCTGTTTTCATGAATGTGAAACAGGGGCAATACATTTCACTCTTATTAATAATAAGACGCGGTTTGCATGGATTAATTTAACCCTTACTCTTGAAATTGTATATGTTATTACACTATGACATATAAAATTAACAAAAAATTTAAGAAAAATACAATTAATGGGAATGTGTTAAATGAAAAAATAGTATATGTCTCAGGCGAATTCCTTGTCGACGTCGTCATCACTTTTGTAATTTCCTTCAATTTTCCGGTTGGCATGCATCCACAAGTAACATGCTAGCCACTCCCGAAATAGCCTCATCCGTCCACCTATTACCCAGTAATTGACGTCCCTCCCTTCTATTAAGCATTCAGCAAATTTTATGGTAAACACTCCACAGTCGCCCCTGTTGAACAAATGACAAAGATAATTAATTTTCACTTCAACTTTTGTTTTCAGTATACAAGGGAGAAATGGTGTTTTTCTTGCACTCACCCATTGGATTGTTGAGGGATGTCTTTCATTATGTTGATTGGTAATGGGTTAGTTCCAGCAGGTTCTCTTGGTTTGAATTGATACAAATCTAATCGTTCAGCCAGCAATGGAATGAATATTGATAAACATTCCATGCCTGCTCGGACCTTGACATTGTGACCGCCTTCATGCTGCAGAGAGTCGTACACGTCAATGGTCCAGCTTTTCAGATCCAACTTCGCTAATACCCAATGTTTAAGGTCAGCCAAATGCACCGGTATTAGCACAGTCATCACGTCAAACCATGATGCCCCAGTCTGGACATTAACGCCAAGCATTATCTTGAGTAAAGGCTCACAGGTTCCCCAATCGAACTTCTCGGGTGCACTCTGGTGTAGACGCCACAACGATCGAACCTTTGAACAAAAATAAGTGTCAACCGTTGTCACCCTCCGTTGCTCCAATTCGGGGAACTGCCTGATCTTCTTTCTCAAGTAATAAAAGGCGACATCAACGTGCTACATTAACATAACCAGGCGGTTAAAAGATACTGTACAATATTCGAGAAAGCAAACATATAATAATGGCTGTGATAATGGTTGATAGCAGACTGCCGAATTTTAAAAAATGTCATGTACTTACTTCGTCCCATAGCCAAATCGGGGAGGTAGCTAATTCATAGTACCAGGTTTTTCTTCCTACCTCCATGCACCCGAAGTCATGGGGTTTGTCAAGTTTCTCATGCTTCGCACTGTAACGTGGAGGCCGTTTACTGAACATCAAGCATACATATTCGAAGGACACATCAGTGCAATTCCAATTAACATCCTAAAAACAGACAATGTTAAGTTAATCTACATTACCCTTGAGGTATCTTCTTCAACAATCCTTGTTTTAACCACTCCCTGAACTCTTCTAACCTCTGTTCAGGAGGTTCCTCTGCGAGACCTGCTGGGAGGGCATAATTCGAGTCGTCCGGTTTCTTCGAAGGGGATCCATCGTCAGTCTTACGACCCGATGGCCGTTGGCCAAGCCTTGATAGTCTGGCCCTCTTCTTCTTGGGGATCTACAAATACCAAATTTTAAACGAGTTAATCTAATTGACTGTTCCATTATTGGTAAAATTTTAATTCTCAGCTATGCGTCACAACCACGTCCGTCAACATATCCTCTCTGGATTGCTCGTCAATCATGACAAGATCATGTAATGGGATGTGGTCCTCCCTCTCTGGCCCCTCTTTCCCGACCCGTGACACTTCAGGCATTGCCCCCTCCCTCGCGCCATCGACTCGCGAATCCTCAACACTCGTCTCGGCTGCCTGTTCCTGTACATTGTATTTTCTTAAAATGTCATACAAAATTGTACACATGGGAACCACACCAATCAGGTATATTCATGTATAATTCTACCTTTGTTATCTTCTCCTCGGCATCTGCATTCCAATCGATCCCCTTATCGGCAGTAAGGAACTCCATTGCTGCCTGCAGCCCTATATCCGCATGCACATCGAGCTCAGGGGAAGGAGTCTTAAAATCTTCCGACGCCTTCCTCTTAACATTAAGAACATCGCATATCTCGACCTTCGGGACATGCTGTGCCTGACCGAACTTCTCGGCAGCATTCTTCGCCTTCAACAATTTCAGCACCCTCCTCAACAGTTTTTTCGAGCGGGTTTGTTCCTTTTGTATATCCTCTATCTTCTTATTCAAATTATTAACATGTCCTCGGATCTCATTCTGGAACTCCACCCACGCGGTATTGATATCCGGGGTCCGCCGGGGGACTGACGACTTGGGAGCTGGTAATTGTGGCAGGCCAGTCGGTCTATTCAAGAAAAGGCGAGCAACATTCCCGGTCTTCAGCTCCTCCTCGGTTGGCATCAACTGAAAAGATATTGGCTGCACACATGGCGTAAAATTACTATCCTTATACTGAATGTATTATTATTATTTTATTATAATAACCCATAACGAGTCAGTGAATCTTATTATGGTATGACCGTGTTGGTCATAACGATTTTGACCGGACGGTCATAACGGTTGTGACCTGTCTTAGTCAGTACGTTTATGACCAACACGGTCACAATGGTTATGACCGCCCGGTCATAACGGCTTTGACTACCACTTGTTATGGTATCGGAATGTGAATTACCTGTGATTCGCCAACCTCCATGAACGCCCGCTGAACGTCATCAAATTTCACTGTCTCCGCAGTGGTCCAGGACGCCATACGCGGAACGGCCTGTGAGTAGTTGGTTGTAAACTTGGCAGCCATCGTTGGAAGTGTCTCATATGCCCATACGAGTATGGCATGTGGGAACCCAGGAATGCTGTAATGAACTGTGCTAACTTGTTTTTTTTGTCGTCTCTTCGAAGAAATCCTATTCTCCACTGTAGCACAGATTGCAGCACGGGTTGCCTCCCATGATAGCACACCCCAAGGAAAATCGTTGAAGGCATCCAAGTTGTCTGCCAAACCGAAATATTTGGGATCTATTTTCACCGTTATAGCATTTGACAAAGGGATCGAGAAAATAATGTACAAAAGGCTAAGTTTTACGGCATCTTCGTCGTTGTCAAACTTAGCATTGGACAGTTGTAGTTCCAAATTTTCCCTCGATACGCCCTTAACCGTCGAAAAATATCTTGCCATTAATCTGCTCTCGACGACCGGTAGATGCGTAGACCCTGCACATTTTTGTCCGGTAATTAGGCAGAACTCCATTATGGAGAATCTGGCCATTTCGTCTCCAATCTCGAACCACAGTGCGTCACCCATCGTTGTGTGGTTTGTAAGACGCATAACAATGTTGTGGAATAACTGGCCAGCCCAACCTAGAGACTCTAGATGTAAGAAAGGTTGTACACATGGCTGGTCTTTGACGGAGGCCAACTGTCGTGGAGATAACCAGAGGCTCAGTTTCTTCCATGTCTCGTTAATGTTTATGAAAGTATTGATTTTGGCCCGTGTTATCTCAGAGTCTGGTACGAGTCGGATATATTGCCCCTGTGTGAATGGATAAAACAAAAAAATATTTATTACAAAATTTTTGATGAGTCGGTATTTAGCACCATGGACGTGCCGCAAACTATAGTTTGACTAAATCAAACATCGATCAAAGATTTTACCTCTTCCTCCTTCGATATCTTGGATGGAGTTATACTCGTTTCGTGTACATCCATTTCTCCCTTGTTTCTCTCAATATCTGTAATTGTCACCATTCTACGGATATGGAATCGCCGGTTTACGGCTATAGTAGGTGGTTGACGACGGTTATGCACGAGACGTCTGGTCGAAAACGATACGATTTCTTCTTTCTCTCTCTAGAACCGGTGTTTCCCTCTCTAGCAACTGTAAAAGCTTTTTTAAAAATTTTAACCCAATAGCGGCATAGGGTGACTAACTATTACGCGTGGAGGAGATGAGGGTAAATTTGGTATTTTGTCACTCAGAGTCGTACAAAAGACTGTTGGTATTCCATGTCATTTCGGTCATAATGGTTGTGACCGCCCGGTCACAACCATTATGACCAGGGTAAAAGCGTTCAACACAAGGCTTCTCACTATAGTCATAACCATAGTTACTGACGTGTCACAACGAAGTTTACCGCCTTCTTCGCTACGGTTCCCAAAAGTTACTGAGTTTTCCCTGCAGGCATTTAATGCCTCGGTTATCGTGTAACTTTAACACTAATAATAATATAATAATAATATTCGAAGGTTTAAAATTATTTTTTAATTAATATAATATTAAATTGTTTTTTTTAAACATTATCTTGCGTCAGGACTTCGGTCACAATGGTTGTGACCGCCCGGTCACAACTATTGTGACCAGGGTAAAGGCTCCTGTTACACGGTAATTCACCCCAGTCATAACCATTGTTACCAGAGTGTCACAACGAAGTTGACCGCATTATTCGCTACGGTTCCCTAGGTTAATCTAATGATGTTGTTTAGACTGCAGGCATTTAATGCCTCGATTATCGGGTAACTTTAACACTAATAATAATATAATAGTTATATTTTATCATTAAAAGGTTATTATAATTAATATAATCATTTAATTTTTTTTTACAAACAGATAACGAGTCAGGACAGGACTTCGGTCACAATTGTTTTGACCGCCCGGTCACAACCATTGTGACCAGGGGAAATAATAATAAAATTGACAAAAATTTTATGTTCATTATTTTATAGTTGTTTTATAAACCATATTTTGAAAGGACCTCGGTCATAACGGGTTTGAACACTCGGTCACAACCATTGGGCCCACGGTAAAATAAGCTTTACATAGGGGCTAACACTCGGTCATAACGATATTGACCAGGCGGTCACAACGAAGTTTACCGCCTTTTTAAGGCCCAGCCCCAAAAGTTGATGGCAGGATATACAAATATGAATATACTGCCTCGGTTGGCGTACACCGTTAAAACTAATAATATTATATTAATAATAATAAAATGATTAACAATGTAATTACGTGGAAATCTTTCGGTTAATCTGATTTTGTTTTTTTTTGCATGGCATTCAATAACCACTGAGTTCGGTCACAATGGTTGTGACCGAATGGTCACAACCATTGTGACCATTGAAAAAATAGTATTACACAGATTTCGTCCTCTCGTCACAAGGACGGAGTTGGCTTTGTTCGACGGGGCCTTAAGGGTACTGCACTCGTACACGTTTGTCGGTTGTGTCCATAGCCATTACATCTACCACAACGAACGGTCTCGGGATCTTCACCTTGGGACAAAATCCTTCGAACTCGTGGCCTTCCGGGACCACGCTTCGTTTTGGGAGGATTGACGATTTGCGACCGGATTGATTCAGGCACATCCCAGCCATCAGAGCTGCCAATAGGATGGACTACAGCTGAATAACAACCATAAAGATAATCTTTCGTGTAGTATGCCGAGCAATAATTGTATGGATCTATCCGTCGGTGGTTACACACGGCCATGGCATGAGGGCATGGAATTTGATCTACCTGAAATCGTCTACACGTACATGTCTTTTGGCTCATATCAACGATCCATATTTGGCTGGCATTGTTGGTGACAGCGTACTCAAACTGATCGGCTGGCCGCGGCTGTAAGAAGTGGAAATTTAACGAATTTAGTAAAGTTGGATTAAGGGAAAATCCGCATATACCAAATACGTGGTGGCAGTTGGCATGATAACGTACCGTTACTTTTAGGCCTATTGAGAAGTTGGTGTGAAGCATCTTCTCAGCCTTTGGAGCAAGCTTCGAAGTCAATTTTAGGGCCTCCTCACGCCTGTTGACAAACCATCTTTGTTGTAGTTCCCTCAACCATTCCATTAAGAATCCAACTGGCATTAACCTGGCTTTCCGATCCACATTATTAAATGACTCCGCGATGTTGGTTGTCATGATTGCATACCGACGACCGTTGAAATATGCTCGCGACCACTTTTTCGGATCGGCCTGCATGAGGTATCGGTGCATGTCGGGGTTACGAGTACGGATTGATTCCATATGACGATGGTGCTCACTTAAAAGATACGACCTACATGCACCATCAAAATATGTCTTCAAAGGGCCTTTGAAATCCTTGTACTTGGTCTTCAGGTTTGCAGCCAAGTGTTGGACGCATATCCCGAAGGCAGCCTCCGGATACACGAGTTTGGCTGCATACTCGATACCCTTATGCCTATCAGCGACAATTACAAGAGAATCTCTAGGCCCGATTGAATCTCGGAGCTTCTCGAAGAACCATGTCCATGAGTCGTTGCTTTCGGACTGAACGATACCAAATGCAAGTGGAAATATGCAGCCATTTGCGTCGTGACCGCAAGCTGCAAGAAGCACCCCTCCAAATTTGGACTTTAATGCGGATCCATCAACCACAATTACTGGCCGACAATAAGGCCAACCGTGCTTCGAAGCAGCTACGCACATGTAGAGACACTCTAAGCAATTTGATGAGTCGGTCTCGATGTCAATGTCGGAACCAGGATTTTTCCTCTTAACCATTTCAGCCCACGAGGGAAGAACTGTAATGTAATCAAGTTTACTTAACAGTTATTAAAGCCTATTATAAGACTTATAATGTCGTGATAAACGTATTATAAGATAGAGTAAAGGGAAATGCATTACCATTGTATGAATCTGAATCATTGCCCCTCAAGCTGGTTAGTGCTGCTTCCTTGCCTCGCCATGCTCGGAGATAATTGAAAGAGACTCCAAATTCGGCCTGCATGTCTCGCATGATTTCTCGAGGTCTATATGAGGTATTAGTCGGATCCAAGTATTTTGCCTTGACACACTCCCCAATCATCCAACTCTTGGCTTGACGATGATGCCCTTGAACAATTTCGATTGAACAGGTATGGACGTCGTCGAAGCGCTTCACGACAAACATTTCACTACCTCGCATCCTGGTCGCACGCAATTGCCATGGACATTGTTGGATATCTATACATATAACGTGTAACAGAGTAGCGGTCGACCTCTTCACTCTGAATTGATAGTGTTTACTCATGGCATCGTGATGAAGATGGTATTGCAACAACTTTTTGTTAAGAAAAATACAGTTTCTGCAAATTGCGACAGGTGTATAATCAGCAACAACTACTGAGCCAGATAACCTGTCAGGGCTTGGTACAGTATCGGATTGAGATGTTAAGTTATTGGCAAAAGAATGATCTCCAATGCTGACGTCGACGCTATTATCGTTTGATTTACGAGCATCACCCCCAACATTCAATTCGTCAACATGAGGTGGAAGCTGAGGGCAACGAGTAATAGGAGATGAAATTTTTTTATTTCTCTCATCAGCAATTTGCATGGCCTCATCACTCTGTGCACCCACTCTGGAGAATTGGCCGTCAATGTGGTTGCTTTCACCCACCTCCGGTGGCGTGACGTCAGCCGCAGTATCATCCAAAACGTCGACGGTAATAGGAAATTTACTAAGCACATGAACATCCTTCTTCTTCAATTGTATATAGAATTTAACGTCATCATCACACTGTATCCTGACAAGAGGCATACTAGGGTGAACACCGTATCTCATGACTATAGTATTGGTTGGGACCCTCATACCGATTGCCCGTCTGACCAACTCAATAAGACCTCCGTATGTTGCCGTCTCGGGCACCAATATTCCCTTCATTTCTCCACCGATGTAACTCAATGTGCCGTCCCATCGACCATTATACTTGATGAAAACACAAACGTCCTCCATTTACTGTAAAACTACAAACAATTTTCCTGTCAAAGGGTTAAATACAATTTAAAAAATGAGGAACAGTTAAGAAGCAAGGTAGGATGGCTTATGTCGTAGATCTGGTCCACGGAAACGCCGTTGACGCAGATCTGGCAGATTCGGCCGGATTAACAGAGTGAAACAAGATGTGGAAGGATTTTTAATACTGGGAGACATTTCGATCAATGGGTAATGGTCCAGGGATGATTCGCGAGGATTGGGTGGGAGAAAATCAACGAAACTAGAGACGAAAAATTAAAATTTTCTATGTTCAGTTGGTTATATACTGTCGCTATGGATGTGGAGGGAATGGAGTGAGGATGGCGGGCTAGGACGAAAATTTTCAGCTTAGGGTTGGCTGAGGGCATATATGACTTTATACATACCCAAAAATTGTATGGTGACGTGGCAAAAAAAAAATTAAAAAAAAAAAAAAAAAACGGTCATAATGGTTGTGACCGGGTGGTCATAATGGAAATGACCACCGCCAAAAAATAGTTCGACAAAAAATTTTAAAAAAAATTAAAAAAAAAAAAAACTGTCAAATGGAAATGACCAGTAAAAATAGTCGACAAAAAAAAAAAAAAAAAAAAAAAAAAAAAAACCGGTCATAATGGTTGTGACCGGGTGGTCATAATGGAAATGACCACCGCCAAAAAATAGTTCGACAAAAAATTTAAAAAAAATTAAAAAAAAGAAAAAAACCGGTCATAATGATTGTGACCGGGTGGTCATAATGGAAATGACCACCGCTAAAAATAGTGAAATAGTTCGACATAAAAAATATTAAATTTTTAATAAAAAAAAAAACCGGTCATAATGGTTGTGACCTGGTGGTCATAATGGAAATGACCACCGCTAAAAAATAGTGAAATAGTTCGACATAAAAATAAAAAATTTTAATAAAAAAAAAAAAACCGGTCATAATGGTTGTGACCGGGTGGTCATAATGGAAATGACCACCGCTAAAAAATAGTGAAAATAGTTCGACTTAAAAAAGGGGTGGTCATAATGGTTGTGACCGGGTGGTCATAATGGAAATGACCACCGCTAAAAAATAGTGAAAATAGTTCGACTTAAAACAATTTTAATTATATAAACAAAAGCGTGGTCATAATGGTTGTGACCGGGTGGTCATAATGGATATGACCATAGCTAAATAACTAATAGTTAAAAAGTTCTTTTAAAATAAAACAAACGAAAAATTTTAATGCTTTAAAAATAAAAATTAAAAGAACTGGTCATTACGGTTATGACAAGGCGGTCATAATGGTTATGACCATTGATAAAAAATAGTAAAAAATGTAAAATTCGAAAAAAAAAGCCAGGTTATGGTCATAACGGTTATGACCGGGTGGTCATAATGGTTATGACCTTTACTTAAAAAGGTCAAAAAATTCTAATTTAAAAAAAAAAGAAACTTTCGATGGAAGTTTCTCTCTGTACATGGAAGTTTATCTCTGTAAATGGAAGTTTCTCTCTGTAAATGGAAGTTTCTCTCTTTACATGGAAGTTTATCTATATTATATGAAGCTTCGGGTTTCAAAATGGGTGGTGGGGGGCTAGGCGGAAATAAGTTTTCAGTTTTCTCTCTCTAGATTTCAGTTTTCTCTCTCTAAACCACTGTACATGGTGGTTTTAAAAAAAAAACTTTTTTCGGCCATGCGAGGGAGAGAGAAAATTTCGTGGGTAGGAGATGAGGGTAATCCTGTACTTTGATATACATTAAATGCTACTGGGCCCCACGGTAAGTGCTGAAATTGAATAGAACAAAAAGTGCTGCTGTTTTTAATATTATTTTTTTCAGAGGTGCTAAAAGTGAAATTAACCCAAAAAGAAATCTTTACCAATTGGAAAAGCTCTTCAAATTTGTACTATATAGAAGCACTTTATTTTTGAAATTAATTTAAGCACACATAATAAATCTGAAAAAGACTTTTTTTTTTTTTTTTT